>JAPYZF010000358.1:0-78108 GCA_030523045.1 Meteorus cinctellus
CTTAACTTACCAGAAACTTTTAATTATACATTCTAATGTTGGTCATTTGTTGGAATTGTGTTACAGACTGCCGCCAGAGACTTGTGGATAATCCGGCCAAAGATTACAACAATGATAACATCAATAAAAACAAACAACGATGACTATAACAACAAAAATTATCATCACCAATTATACACATTTCGATTCTGTTTAAATCTTCGATTTCCTTTGAATCAACAACAAAATTGAAATAACCAAAAAATGCCAAAGAAAAACACGTGGTGATTTTGATAAACGTAACCAAAGAACGATAAATAAATAAAATGAAGAAATGCACTTGCAAAAAATTTGAAGTACCAAATTGAAACGAAGAAAAATAAAAGAAAAAAAATATATATAGGATTCAAACAAATGTAAACAGAAATAAGGAAAGTGAAATAAAATACAGTGCTTGGGGGATTCATTCTATAAATATTCCAGTCAAGCACGAATTTATTGTACAGAGAGAACAAGAATAGTGGTTGTGTTCGATATTAAATTTCTCGGCACATTTGTATTGTCAGAGGAAGAAAATAAGAGACGTCACAATGAGGAGGTCACTTTTATACGTGAACGTGAGTGATTTATACTGAGAGCTTTCACGCTAAAGGAGAAAAATTGAGAATAACAGCAGTGATAAGGAGATAGTGGTGTTATAATAAAAGAGAATAAAGGAAGTGGGAGAGTGAAAAGGGATCATTGGTTTGAAGAGAGACGTGAGAGCGCGTGTCCGGTGTCAAAGCCGGAAGTGTTTTGTTTCACTCGGGCACCAAGGCCCGTGTGTGATGGTCTCAGGGTGGTGTCCGTGCGTGCCTCTTGGGCGTCGGGAGCCACCGCGTCCCCACCCAACCAATACCGGTGGTGGCCCATATACTGTCAGCGCCGCAACAGATCACGCTGAAATGGTGCAGATGTTTTACTACGAGAATCGTGGCAAGTGCTGCAAAAAACTTCTCAGATACAACGGTTACCCGAATAAGGTAAGAAATGTGAGAATAATGTTGTACGTGGGATATATTTCATGGGGTTGGTGACAGTTTCTTGGATGATTTTTGTCCCATAACTGTATTTTAACTCGATGCGATGAAATGTTGCAGATGTTGTAACATCCTTTTTTTTTGGGGGGATATTGTTGAAGGTTTTTTTTTCCCATTTGATCACTTGCAATGCTGATTAGCTGACTGTTTTTATATGTTCGAGTTGTATTATTGATGACACAATAGCAGCTAAAAATTCAAGTGGTACGGAATTTTGTGAATTTTGTAATTTAGACTTTTCGAAAGACATTTGGGGATGGATCGATAGAAGAATGTAGGCTTTCAGGGATTGATTTCATATGAAATAGTTGTCATTCCCTGATTATTTCTGAAGCTGGTTAGGTGATTGTTTTCATATATTGAGTGATTATGTTCCGTTTATTTCGATAGATAAATGATGGATTCAATGGCGACACTTTTCTTAATTATAAACATATTTTTTTTCATTGTATTTTTTATGATACAATTAAATTGTAGGTGAACCTTGCAGCATTAATGCTGCGCTTAGTATAATCTTTGGATCCATATGAAACCTCACTTTTCAAAGCTTTCATTCATAATTTTAAGTTGATACCCAGAATAAGCCAAATCCAAATTCCAGTACTGTAAATTCTCTGAAATTTGAAAACAGACAGAATCAAATTTGATTCTATGACTTGAGGTTGTTTCATTACTGCTCTCAATCTTTATAAATGTTTCTGATTTATGATCAATTTTTATTTATTGAAGAATGAATTAATTGATGCATGAATCAATTATTACAAAGCATAATGAAACCAATTAAAATCACAGACAGTTGTATAAGGGTCTGGGCTAAAATTAAATCCCGAATTAAAATTGCACCGTTACATATCCATCATTTTCTTCTTGAAATCAATATCTTGTATTATCTTCCACCTAAAATTTGCATTCTCCTATATAATAAATTCACCCTCTTCTTCACTATCACAAAATCTATGATAAAAATAAAACAACGCCATAAAATATCGCAATGAATATCCATTCTATAATAATCCATACAGCGATCGCCTTTTCATGCATCAACACATAAATATTACGCTTGATATTTGATACGCGTTGTTTAATCACAACAAACCATCAAATTACACAAGATCAAATATATTCCATTGCTCTCCATTACCCGCTTTTCATCAATGCACTATACATTCAAATAATTCTCAATAGGAAAATATATAAAGCATTAGAATATACGAAAAATGATAAAGCATACAAAAAGTTAAAGAGGAAAAGAACATTTTTAGATAGAAAATTCTTTTTTATTACCTTCCAACCAATAACCTACCAAATTTTATATGAAATTGGATGCACTAGCGGAAAGAGTATATAAGATATGTATCTATCCAATCTATAAACATATATCTATATATCTATCGAATAAGGAAAGAAAAGAGAGTAAAGATGAAGTTGGATGAGGGTGCGGTGAAAAAGGGTTTTTGATGGACGGGGTAGAGAGGTATTTGGCAAGAAGTTGGTGAAAGAAGTAGGAATAGAATCGAGTAGATGTCTTGGTAAGGGTGCACAGAAGTGGAACCATATTCTTTGAGCTCTCTCTCACACTTGGCGAAACGTCAGACGCAAAACCGCTGTTGGAAATTCAAATGAGTGCTGATGGAGAAAGCGAATAAGGAGAAAAGAGTAGAGGAATGAGTACACGAATGACAAGAGCGTTATAAATACATATATATACGAATGGTAATGAAATAGTCATGAAAAGGGAAAAGGTTCGTATCTTGTGTGATATTCCTTTTTTGTCTGTGATGTATGTTGGGGAATTTAATGAGATCGTAGAGCTATTGGCTGTTGAAAATTTATTCTGTGGAATAAAAATGACGTTAAATTAAATACTCAACGAGGAGTATTATGGTGTATTGATGATTGTTCATGAATAAAATCATCTCATCGTTCACTCCTCATTATGGAATTGTCTTTTTAATGCTGCAATAAAATTGGGTCGTAACGACGCTGGATATTTTATGAAAACTGTTAATTTTAATGCGTTACATTGGTGATACTTTTGAGATGTATTACGTGAATTTTTATGGGAATTGCACTGACATAATAATAATAATAATCCCTAGAACTGTAGAAACAGAATCTCTTATAGCCATTTTTCATTCATGATATTCTGAGACATTGTCCACGACGTTGCGAGATAAAACATTACAGCAAGGACATTCTCTTGAGTTGATAGAAAACAGTACATTTCCGCAACTCATGATTTTCAATTTCAATTTCAGAAAAAAAAAATCAAACAAAATGTTCTTTCTATCTGAACAAACGAAAGCTCCATTTTATCGCATTTCAATCTGAAAGATTATCAGATAGCATAAAAAAAAAACCTCTTGCGAAGCGCACGGATCATCTGCGATCCAATTTCTCCATAATCGACCAACCTCTCAAACTTGAAATGTCATGACAAGAAGAATAAAACTGCTATTGTCTTGTATCTATTACTGATGTCAATTTCAACATCAAGATTAAACAGATCTTTAGAACCTAAAAAAAATGATGTTGCGATTAATATCGAAGTCGATTTTCTAGCATCAGCTGGAGCAAAGAAGTTTTCAAATAAAATCATCATAAAAAATCGCTCAATCCCACTTTGCTTCATCAGAAACCAACAATGTCTGATATTCTATTCATTTTTCTATTATTAACAATCCCAGGAACAAAAAAAAAGAGGGCAACAATCACCAAGTGAGAAATCATCACCAGAACGGAAAGTTTGGAAAAAAAAATTCCATTCGAGAAATCCATCAGCAAACATCAGGATAAATTTCTGGAAAACACCAGAATAAACTTCACACAAATATATAACTGAAACTAAGTCAAAGAGCGTAACAAAATGATATAGCGACTTCAAGTTAAATAGACCAAGTAACTGACATTGCAGGTACAATAGGTCCAGTGTAGTTCTACGTGTCCGTTTGCTCTCGCCAAATATTTTACTCATTTGAATAATTCAACTGTTCACAATCTGCTCTCTCTCGCCATCTCAATCGTTCTCTTGCAAACTCCATCTCTCTTTGAGCTTGGACTACTAATTCCCCAAGAGATAGAAGACACGTCTGGAGAGTAGAATAGAGTCGCAGAAATGATGAGGAAGCAAGTTGTCCACATATACATACAAGGTATACATATATATCCACTTCAACTCGTCAGTGTTAACGAGATGTCGTGCGATGCCATGATGTGCGACGGAACTTCCTGTTTAACGACAAGGGAAAGAGACTGCGGGACTGTAGTAGTATATGAGAGATAGCAAGACCATGCGCATGCTTTATATCGCACGTATATGGAACAGGGGGATATTCGACTGATGATATTGCGCCAAATGATTCATGTGGGGGCCCAAACTCCAACGCCATTGTTGATGAGCATGACTCGATTAGCGTACGAGTGAGCGAATTCGACGGTTATCAGTTCGAGCGTATGTGCTACAGAAGAGTCATCTCAACAAATTGGAATTCCACCGCTACGATAAAAGCCTTGTAAGATTTTTTCTCTTTTTTTTTCTTTCACTTTCATTATTTTCCCTTTTTGCTTTTCATACTCACTCTGTGCCATGTACATTATCTTGATACACTTCCGCACCATTCACTTCATCCACTCACGGCTCTTGCGTCTACATCTACGGTTAATCTATACACTTTAGATGCGATTACTATATAAAAGTGCAGGGCTTATTAAAAAGTTTACACGAGATACTGCAAGATATAATGTTTTTGTATATAGTTCGTGGAGACTAGTTGATATCGATTTTTATTTTTATTGGTTATTTTTGTTTTTTTTTTTACACTTTGATGCATTCTATCGGATAATATTCTCGACGACAAATACTCGACCTTTGTGTGGATATTTTTTTATTTGCATATTATTTTTGTTGTATGAAAAATGTTTCCTTCGGGAAATGAGAGATGGAGAATGGAGAGAGCAGGGAATGGACAGGTGGATTGAGAATTTTTCTTTTCTTGTGTTAGAGAGGTGTAGTATTTTTTTGTATTATGTGACGTGGGTAGATGAATCGATAAAATATTCGTGGGAATATTTCGTGCATCGATGATATTTATAGAAGAATTTAATAATTGAAGAAACAAAAAAAGAAAACATGAGGATATGAAAGTGCAAATGTTTTTTTTTTGGCATTGGAATACGAAAATAAACTGGAATGCAGAGGATTTCACAGAATGATATTATAAGATAGGAGGATGCTTTAGGTTTATGAAGAATTTATTTGTCAGATGATGAATTAACAAAAAATTCGATGGATCTCAGACTTTTATTGTGCTACGATTCGAACGCAATTGATTGGGCGTACATGTTAAACATGTGGATTACGAAAAGGAATGGCGGCTGCATGAGTCAGCACAATATAAGATAAGAGACATGAAGTCATGATGACGATGACACCCTTTTTCAAAATTTAATCCCACCATGACTCAATCTTCCGTAAATCATACAGCCGTTTGACCGCCATCATCTGTTCCACTGATTGTTACTTCCACAAAATCTGCCAACGATACATCGACGATGCCAGCTATATCAATAATCAATAACCACAATTTGAGAATCTTCTTTTGTTTCTGTTCAGAAGACAACTCTACTCAATCAAAAGAATGGCACGACAATGTCTGTTATTACAGTAGGCAAAATTAATCTCAAAATAAAAGTGATAAATTTCGTGGATTGCGATTATAAGTTCTCAAGTTATTATTTCAGAGCAAAAAACACTCGTTATATTTGATGTGTGATGGGAACAAATGTACATAGCGATCAGTGTGTATAAGGTTGTTTATTCACTGCTCCTACGTAAGTAAGGCCGAAAAAAGTATAGTCATTTCCCAGCGGTCGACGCGCTGGTCAGTTTCACATTAATGAGAGAGTGGTGAACGTTAAGAATTTATACAGTGGTGCAGAGTCTTGTTAATTCGAAAGATAAGAATAATTATACACAAAATTATTATTTGAGTGTCGTTCTATGTATATATATATATATGTATTTATATGTGCGTATCGAACGATCTTTAGGGGGGACAAATGAATGATATTGATGATGTGGACATATTTATAGATATAGATAATTCTCGAATATTTGATAAGAAATTCATAATAGCACAAAATGACATGATTATCAAATGGAAAATGCTATCCATTGACGTGCAATGCATAGGATTTTACAAATGTTCTGTTGCAAAAATGATTTTGTAATTTGATAGAATTGGCGAAACAAATTCGATATGGATGAGATATCACTAAATTAATAAGTTATACGTAAAGATATTGGTCCTATTTTGAGGAGTATCAAACAGTTATTCATTGTGCCTATAGAATCAGTAGATTTTATATGCTAAAAATTCTCACCAGATCCATCGAAGTATATCAAAATCATAGTGAGAGATGTGGCCAGTAGAGTATAAAACTTAAATTATTCCCTATTCCTCATATTCATGTGCTTTTATCCGAATAAAAAATCTTCAGTATATTTTAATTTACAAAAATATCAGAATCAATAGTGAGGTGAAGAAATAGAATTGTGATGAATTGTCAACCTGGAAAAACCCGGCCCGGTGTAATTTCAATTAGTGTTATCTGTTCCCAAATGCCACATTCAACAATCATCTTCGATAATGACATACGTTCACGAATCGACAATTCATTATATGTTGTTTTTTCACTTGATTATATTCAATATCTTTCGTGTACGTTCAATCTGACGACACAGTTAATGAATGTATCATTTTATTTTGAGATCCATCAATACTAAAAAATAGGCTGATAATGGCTATTTATTTATCCCAAATGTGAATTCAATTGTAATACATACATCATAAAAAGTTTTGAGAATATATTTCAACGGTAATGTGTAACATCATGGTAACGCCTCTTCAAATCTCAGCCAAAAAAATTCCGTAATTATATTTCAGTCAGATATATCTGACGTTAAAACTATTACAATCCGAGTTTTTAATGCTTCATTTGAGTTCGCATGAAGATAAAATTCTGAGATAATTTTTTTTGAGATTATATTGTTGAGTATCAATAATTGAGATAGAAACGGCACGTACCAATTTTCATAATCAAAATAATATTAAAATAATCATATTTCTTCATTTTGTACGGTGTCTTGTTCTAACGCCAGTAATTAAAATCGTCTTTTTCACCAAGCGCAAGGCTGCTCTGTCCAGTCTTGACGACTTTGGTGGAATCCCACTGAGTATTTCGCTCCTCCCAGCATGCAACGTCTGTTCTGCCCTTGGTAATAGAAATGCATTCTCTTCTGAGTCCAATCGACGCAATATTCGACAGGATAGGCGAAGTGCTCATCATCGTGATGACATCCATCCCTAAAATTTACTTTGCTCACGGTTCTATCATCCGTATACCATTCAACCGACATCCGCCTGCCGTGTTTCGTACTCCTAAATGTTACTTGCACTTGATCTGCCAATACATCGACGAAGCCAACGGTGAGAAAAATCAAGAGCCACACTTGGAGATTCATCCTGTTTTTGTTCAGAAGACAATTCTGTTTAATCAAAAGAATGGCACGGCAATGTCTGTTGTTGCGTTAGGCAAAATGAATTTCCAAATAAAAGTGATGGATTTCCTGGAGTATGATTGTCAGTTCACAAGTTATCAATTAAGTGAGGCCAAAAAAAATATAGTCGTTTCTGAGCGGTTGATGCACTTAACTGGTGAGTTTCATATTGATGAGAGAGTGGTGAACGTCAAGCATTTATACAGTAGTGCAGAGTCATGTTAATTCGATAGATAAGAATAAATATATACATAATTATTATTTGAGTGTGGTTCGTTACACGTATATATATATGTATAGAACGATCTTTAAGAGGACAAATGAATGACGTTGATGATGTGAACATATTATAGATATAGATAATTCTCGAATATTTGATGAGAAATTCATAATAGTTCAATATGACATGATTATCAAATTGAAAATGCCATCCATTGACATGCAATGCATAAGATTTTACAAATGTTCTGTTGCAAAAATGAATTTGAAATTTGATAGAATTGGCGAAATAAATTCGATATGGGTGAAATATCACTAAATTAAGAAGTTATACGTGAAGATATTGGTCCAATTTTTAGGAGTATCAAACAGGAATTCATTGTGTTTATAGAATCAGTAGATTTTATTACTAAAAAGTCTCAGCAGATCCATCGAAGTATATCAAAATCATAGTGGGAGATGTGGCCAGAGGAGTATAAAACTCACATTTTTCCTATTTCCAATTCATATTCATTTGCATTAATCCAAATATAGAATCTTCCGAATATAGAATTGATAGCGAGACGAACAAATGGAATTCACGTGATGTATTGTCGGCTTGGAAACCGTCGGCTCGGTGAAATTTCAGTTAGTGTTATCTTTCCCCAAGAGCCATTTTTAATACGAAGGCACAGCCAATTAATGTTTCATTTTTTTTTCTTTTTGATTCATCAGTACAAACGAAATATGCTGATTATGGTTATTAACTCGCTTCAAATTCGGATTCAATCGTATCACATAAATTATGATGAATTTTCAGAATAAAAATGCCCTGTGCCCTCAAATCAGTTGATTGGTTCTCTCATAATGCCTGAAGACCTGTTTATGAATAACTCAAAAAGAGGAAAAAAATGCATAAATGTAACAAACAAAATCAATATTTTGTAATAATTCCAACACCTCATTTTTTTGAGAGCATAAACAGAGCCCACACGAATCGGTGGCATAGTGGCATAGGATTTTTTTTATCATCTATTTCAATAACTACCATCACTGGCTACAGTTGGTATTCCAATAGTACGTTGTATTCATCCCTAGGGTTTATTTTTGCTATTCTCATGTGTATACAGTTCCATTCATATTGCTTTTGATCGAATATAACCCAACCAACCAAATTCTTTCCCTTTCGCAACAAAAATGAGTTAGCATATGTATATAAATTGATATATTTTGAATAAAAACGTGGAAAGAAGTACAGAGATAACACTGAAAGTGATCCTAAAACCTCATTTCGGAGCATCGTGGCGGAACGAGTGAATTGGGTGGGCGCTATGAAGTATTCGAAGCGAAGCGAAATCTACTGTAACTCAATTCATTTTCCAGCTGGTACGAGTGACATTTCATTCGTTCATATAACAGTTGAAGAATAATTGTGAGTGCAACCGACGATATTGGCTGTATTTATTTTTAAATATCATCTCTCGTGTGCTTATTCACTACTCGTCCACGCGGACTTGATGGGCTCTACGTTTATGTTCTTCAGTGCGTGTCGTATCACCCTCCATTGTATATTTTCTACCATGATATAGCATGGATATATATATATAGGTGTACATTGAGAAACTAAGAAGCTTGAAGTTGAGTAAATGATGCCTGAAAATGTGAGAGAGAAATACTAATTTAAGTCGAAAATCAGAACCAAGTTAAATACGCACAGCAATTTTTTTGCATAGAGCATATAGTGAATTCATCACTAACTTAATTTGCATTAACTACATTGTGGTACTTGTCCTTTGTATTGTAAATTATAAAAAAGAAGCATATGTGAAATGTCATCAGCCAAGTTCACTTTAGTCTGAACTTGTTCTTGTTTTTTGGTTTCCACATTGTCTTTGCCTTTCATTGTTGAATTGGGCTCGAGGAATTCTCGCTTTGAATCTTTGGTAGAAAATGTAGTAACTGATCAACAATCATGATCACAGTGTGGTCTTGAAAGCTATAATTAATTCCTTGGACTCACTTCAATGTACCTTTGTGTTTTTTTTGTTAATATCCATTGTTAGTCCATTTCTCATCTAAAATGAACGCAAAACATTTGATTTGAATATTCTTGGTTGATATGTAACGCAGTATTATAACACATGTTACTAACCTTGTGTATATCTGAATGTGAGTGCTGCTCAAGGTTTCATCAAGTCCAACAGAGTAATTATACTATAGTTGATTCACGATGATCAAAGGGTTCAGGATTCCATGGAAAACATGCAGACATCCTACTTCATACATATGAATTATTCTCGAACGTTGAACACGTTTTCATTTATATGTTCGACAAATTGAGAGAAAAAATACTCAAAGGAAGCAACTTGAAAAAGTCAAAGTTGGTGAATAGAAAAGAGTTCCTAACACTCGGTCACAAGTATATCTGTATGAGTTGAGCTGTTATGATTGTGCTATCATCGATATAGTCACAAACTGACACAAAGACGAATCATGAAGCGAGCAAGAATACACGAAATTGTATATGTGGTGGTGAAGGAGGCGGCTTTTCCGCTTTCATTCATCCCACATGAAAGAAGAAGACTGTGGTAAAGATTTCGAAGTCTTTTCATGGACCACTACCTTATATCCCACTGTCACTCGGATCCCGCATTGTCTGGGTTCCCGCCCATTATCTTCGTCTTTCACCGTTCACTCGTAATCCATGCATATATATAGACGTATACATGTCTTGAGGTTAAATCTATAGTTATATATCTGCACGTCACACGATTCTTAATTAAATCCACTATCTAATCCTACGGAATTTATTTCCCAGTTTAGACATTCTAGCCTTTAGCATTTGGACTCGGAGTCAATAAAATTTGGTCGGTAAGACATTTGAACAGGGAAAAATGGGTGCTTAACTTATTGTGAACGGTGCTTATCACTAGACTGTGAACCACAGAGTTGGGAAATATCACAAACAGCGTGGCAACTGATTAATAAGTCAAATCTTATCGGGGATATGCTAATTGCTATTGAGCTTTTAATATAACTTATTGCCATGTAGAACTCAATCGATTGCACGTTAAATCTACATATTGCGTTTATTGCGTTTTCCTTTTTCGTTCTTATTCATGCGGAGCATGAAAAGTACGTTTTTGTTTAAGTTGGATAAATATCGTAAATTAGTTTTAAAACTCTGCACTTATTTTTGATCCAGTAAGGAACGGAACCTTCATTCAATCCTGAGTTTCATTCGAATGGAATCACGTTTGACACATCGGTTGATATTGGTCAAACAATTGCAGCTGTGTTCCAGTCTTTTTTTCCAGCAAAAAGTCACTGATATATTTCTTCTTCCTCAATAACATGAAAAGTATTATCAGCAATGAATATCCTCAAGTGTAAATAATGGAAAGGATGAATGGGAATTTGTGTTGTAAATTGAAATCAAAACAAAATCTCTATTGGATGGAATCAGATATTATTCGTGGGCAAATCGTATAAAGTTCGAACTATTTGATTTCGTATTGAACATTTATGCAGTATCTTAAATAAGCAAGAAAATTCAATTCAATGAGTTACTGTGAATTCCATAACTACCCAAAACACAAGTGCACCTGTGAAAAAACATTTAATTGCAATTGGACATCGTATTTCATTATAATCCTCATAAATTTTGACAGAAGAAGTATTGAAAAGAACTTCTTGTTATCTGGTCACTTTATTTTAATTAAATTCCTTTTTTCTTTGCAACATTTCGATTCAATCGAATTTGGGGCCTCTTTTTAGTGGGTTCCATTTTAATCCGACTTGTATTTTTACGACGTTTTTCACGAGCCCAAAAAATAATTGCGAGTACCATTCCAATTAGCAAAAAAATGAAGGCCCAGCTGAGCATCTTCATGGAAATGGGTTCGAATTGTATCCCTGAAGTGTTTATGATTTCTTTAACATTAGATGGTTTTATTTTTTTCTTGATTCGAATATTATTCATAGTGTCTCCAAAACTCTCTAACAACTTCAAGAATCTATTGAATCGATCTAGTAGTGGCCAGTCGCCTCGGTGAGGGAATTGACTTTTTACTTGATATACAGGTCGTTTTGATACATGGAACTTTGATTTCAATTCTGATTTTATGTTCTTCGCCACGCGATAAATACAAACTGCCGATTCACTTTTGCTTATTTCTGAAACACACTGAACACCACTCACTATAATTTTTTCCCTTAATGTTGGACTTTTAATTAATCGATCTATCACCCAAGGAACATAAATTTGGTCGTATCGTGGGTCTTCCAAATCTTCCATCGTCTCTGGGTTTAGGAGACGTCGCTGTGTCAAAACCGCAGATAAATTCCCAAGGAAGATAGCCGGCATCACGATGAAATACAAACAGACGGAACAAAAGAAGATTTTCAGTGCCACTTTGTCAAATCGGGTGTACAATGATTTGTTTATTAATAATCTCAGTACTTCCAGCCCGGCAAAAACCCATCTTCTGCGGCACCCCGTAAAAGCAAAACCCAAGAACGTTATCAAAAGAATGATGCACATCGACAGGAGTGTAATCACGCCGTGATAGCGTTGGATCTCGTCCAATAATGTGTAGGAGCTACGACGATTCGAAACAATGTAGTAAAGGTCATTCAATACTGGATAAGAAGTATGGGGGTCCACTGATAAGACTAATGATACATCACAGAATCCTGTTCCTGCATATTGATACAGCTGTTGAGCTGAACCAATATTAAAGAGGAGTGTAGCATTGAAAAAATTCTTCATTTTCGTCACTATGAATACCATGTCATTATACATACGTTCCATTATTCTTTCATCGTGACTTATGTTTAGATCTATGTTTGTATCATCAAACAATTCAACACCCAGTCGTATAACAGAGCCATCGAGGTGTTCTGTTCGATCGAAGTTCAATCCTTCACAGATATTTTCTGTTGGCAAACAAAACGATTGAGAACATGAAATAACAGTGATAATTAAGATTTATCTTTAATTGACTTTGATAAAATGATACTTTACTGATTGTACACCGTCGAGTATAGATCGTCCATCCACTAGGTAATTTTCTAACTTCTCGCCAAATTTGAGGTGCACGATTGGTATATGGATTGTATGTGTAAATCATCGGTATAAAGTCAGCATTAACACAGAGAAAGAAAGTTTTGATCACGTTCATTCGCCAACCTGCTTCTAGCATGCCTTGTGCATTTTTGCATTTATTTTTTGAATCATCCAAAATGAAAAACGGTGCCTTGATATTCCAGTGTGGTGAATTCTTGAATGCGACCAATATTTTTTCGAGTTCTCGGATAGAACGGGGTGTCATGACGAACAGGTTCAGGTGTAATCGTATTCGATTGTAGTCCTTAGTGGTTGATAAGGTAGAAGATATGATGGAGGCGAGAGAGCCTGTCTTTTGGATGGATTCGATGGATAATTTGTTTGATTTACTGTGAATTACAATTTCCTTTCGATCTGCGTAGCATTTCGTCAGAATTTCCACCTTTCAATTCATTTTAAATGTCAAAATGATTTGCTTTCTTAAACTTAATTCGATTCATGATAAAAAGACATCTTACCGTCATTTCATTGATAACATGGATTGGTTCATTGATTGGATCTGGTACAGGTATGTTGAATCCATTCACTGCTGAAACTCCCAATTGAATGGACAAACAGATTATCATAAACTTCAAAAACATTTCCATTGTCACTGTGACGAGTTTCGAATTTCAAACTGCACTCGACACCGACTAATTGTTCACTGATGAAGGTGATGTGGACTTTTGTGAATACGTGGTGGTTTTATCACGCATATTGTATTGTTCAAGTTGTCATAGGAACGAAGTTTTCGTGTAGATAATTGTCGTGCCATGTGATGCGCGCAATTTTATGCATATATAAAAATATGCGATATTGCTGTTTCCAATAAGTGCACAAGTATTTTTTGTCAATCGATAATCTGCGATATTAATATTTTATTTGTGCTATATAACCTTCGCATGTTTTTCAAAATAATTGCTTGTCTTCTTCATGAATCAGCACATAAAGATGAAACAGAATCAAAGGATAAAGTTCTTCACAAGATCGTCGCGGATATTTGTTTCTACCATATTTGAAGAAGGGTTCGTTGTAATTTTGATACAAAAAAATAGAATTATTGGGGTGTTGTTTATAATAGTGTTTATTATCCGTTCACTCTTGCTTGCGCAAATATGATGTGAATTTGATAATTTTGAAAGTGACATCTCATCGTAATTCACGATTATCACTCAAATTGGAGAATGTAACGAAAATATAATGGAAAATCATTTTTTTCTTCAAATTTCACATCTCGATATCAACTTCTTATTGAATTTCAGTTATCCATCATCGCCTACAGAAACTTGTAGGATTGAATTCAATTTCTGATTTGAGATTTTCATATTTTCCGTTGCAATTCATTCAATTGAATTAAAATCTGTTCTGTTCCGTTGCTATCATTGAATTAACGCGAACTGCAATTCATTCATTCACTGAGAAAGACTTGTGAAGTGATAGTGAAACAACATTACTTCTGTATCTACATTCGTCTTCCTTCATTCACTCATAATTTATTAGTACTGCTGACTGATTTGCCCTCAAAATAATTTAATGAAGACTACAATTTAATGATTGGGCGTATGAAAAATCGTGATTTTGCTTCCAGCAAACAAATGTTTATCAAGATCTAAAAAATATCATTGACATAGATGTGCCATGATCATACAACAGAAAGACATAAAAATTATTCGCCGACAAAATGCACCTTCGGCATTGCAATAAACTGATGTCATTATGATATTTAAAAAAACCTTTACCTCCTATCATTTTCTTCAATAATTTTATCTCATCATGACTTATTCGATGCATTTCCCCCTGCGTTGCAAAGATGATTAATGACGACATTCATCCGACAATCTGACCCCATAGAACACGTGTCTCAATGATGCGAGAATTGCGTTTAATGCTCTTCATCTCTCCAGAGATTTCGTGTCAACGACTTGACACTAACGTTATATTACTATCATATATATCAAATGTATATCGATGTATATACATGTGTATGTGTGTGTGTGATTAATCAGCAGTGTAGGTGTCTTTACATGAGAAACATCTCGTTCCTTCATCGAAAATGATCAATGCATTATAGGGAGTAATTCGGGTTTGGTGGTGGCATGTATTCATACATCAGATGGCGCTACACTTTTTCGTATTCTGCATTCACATATAATATGTCGTGTACAGGTTTCATTTACATACGTACATGTGAATGTATATGCATGCAAGATTATTAACGACCATGCTGTCGACGGTCGACTGGTTATATATTTTATATATATGTGTTGATGTATAAACTTTGTGAAAGGGGAAGTTGTTTTGGACAAGCGCACCCTCTCATAGTCGTTTATTGCTCATACTTGACAAATTTCAGCTGACGCATCGTTTAAAATTGGAAAAATAAACGTCATTGATTAGTTTGTGTTTATAATATTTATATTATGGGTAATTTTTGTTTCCTAGTTTCGTTTTCATGTGATATTTGTGCGGTTCAATGAAAAAGATGATGGGAACATGAAATATGTGACTAATTTTTATTAGTTTTTTGTAAAAGGGATAAAACGTGTATTATTTTGGAAATTTGTCGTTGTGTTGTAGACCATTTGCACTCCTGATTTTTGGGTATTATAATTACTGTTTGCTTTTTTATCGTGACGGATTGTTAAGACTTTCCATAGTATATTCAAGGGTTTTTAGATTTTTAATTCTCAATTTTAGGAGCAATGGATAAATTTGAGTATTACACTTTCGTATATTAGCAAATGATAATCAAGATCAGGTGATACGTGAAATCACTTTTATTAAATTCCATTTGTTACAAGTTATTTACAGTTCATGGTGGTGTATTTTGTTATACACACATTTTCAAGTATTCATAGTAGACAAGAACATTCTATATATTTAAAAATTTTTAAAAATAATTGTATAACTTGAATTTATCTCTGTGCTACGGTAAAGACATGATAAGCATAGTTTATTGTATTTGATTCATTTCCTTGGACTGATCAGGGTTCACAAGCCACTCAATTCACAAAGTATTGCATTGGAGACATGTCTGTGACAACGATTGTACTGAAGATTGCAGAGAAAGTTTGGGTATCACTTGATGATTACATATTAATTAAACTCGATTCTTTACATTGCAATGAAATAGTGATTAATATAAACTTGGTGAATATCTTCATTTTCAATGCAACAAGTTCTGTTCTGCAAATCGTACTATACTTGACGACAGCTTTTTATCCAATGATGGAATTTTCATTGTCGGCTTTTACAACTATGTATTGTTGGCATTGCGCTTTGTTGTCATGGTAACCTGGTTTTCATGATGATAATTTCTATGCCATATGATGCGTGCAGTTCAACCGCATAAAAATATATATTGAAAAAAATTATGGAATTCAGAAATGAGAGAAAACGTGTATTCAGTCGATAATATTCAATATGAATATTCTAGTTATAACGCTCTGGCTCTGTCTCAAATGCGCTTCATTTATTATTTCTGTATGTACGAGTTCACATGGTAGGTGATGGAAACTTCGCACTAAATTATTATTATTTCTCTTTTCAATGCTTTTAACATAAAATCAATATTTATTCTATTATTATCTTTACATCAGTATTTCTGAAAAAAAATTGAAACATTTATTTCTAGATATTCGAATGCTCTTTTATTTCTGATTGCATGACATTTATTGTCATTGTCAATATGACACCTGAAAATAGCTAATCCACATACTTATATATGATGTGTCTTCATCAGTGTATGATTTTACAAATTGAAGAACATCTTCATTCGCATGTTGGGATCAATATCCCATTGAATATAGTGAAAGAAAAGATCAATTCATTGTATAATATGATCAGATTATCAATTGTTTGAATTCAATAAATTTTTATGCTAAGAAATTTGTTTCTTTTTCGCTTTATGTTATTTAGATTCGACTGTTATTTTTCTTTCGTTTGAAGATTCGATAAAAAACTTTTGTTTAATATTCGATCGTAATGTCGTACTGTCGCGCTTTGAGATTCTCTTCTTTTTATGTCTTCGACTTAACTCTTACCCGTTGTCTGCTGATAAACGTCGTGAAGAGAATGCTCTCGAGGTTTTTTTTTTTTTTCTTTTTCTCATTCCCTACGTCCTACCATTTTCCTATTTTCTTCTATCACTACATCTTCTTCTTGAATCTATTTCTTCAACTTTCCACTCTTTATTCCTCTTGATATACTCTCATTTTGTTCCAACCACTTGTTTAATTTCTTCAGTGAACTACGAGATTTGCTCGACGGAATGACAAGAGAGAACTGAAAATTCCCATGGGTTATATCTGCGAGTTAATACTTCTGAATTTATTATTGCTTTCACGCGAAACTGATTTTTCTTATTTCACTTTTTTTATTCTGACTGCCAATCTTCATTGAGAGTTTTCAATAGGAAATGAAATTTATGAAAATTCTTATCTCTATCTCGCATAAATATATAAATTTCTCTTCCCATAAATGCACATTACAGTGCTGAAGAATAAATTCATTGATTCTGTTAAAATTGGTAATATTATCAAACTAAATTCAATTATCACAAGTAAATAAATTCAACAAAGCATTTTCAATTATACAAAACTCTCAACCAATCCGTAGTATAAAAAAAAAAATGAAAATGAATTATAATTCTAAAATGTGAAATGTTTCTATTCATTACTTTGCAACAGGCACAACACACTCAAGAGTTTTTCACATTAAAATGTCAGCCAATAACGTCATTTTCTTCCCTCTTTCACTTCCAAACTCTCCCAACCATTTCGAATTGTCATTATCAAGAATAAGTAACATTAGGTAACACAGAAAATATAAAATACCTGAATCATACGTTGTAAATACTTCTAAATAAATAGAAAAATATAGGTGTAGCGTAAAACGAGACATTGCAAAAAAGAAAAAGAGTGCAAACAAAAACAGAGAAAAAAAGTTGCAGGCAACAACGAGAATATAGAAGAAGTTAAAGAGGGCAACAAAACGTCATGACGACGATGGCCAGCACAAGAGAACGAACGAGTGGAGTACAGGAAGAAAAAGCATGTACTGAGGTGAGCAAGTGCGCAAACCATAGGGAGAGAAAAATAAAATGAAAGAAATGTAGAAGCCGACGCACACAGTGAGGGGAAAAAAAATTCCAAGGGTAGATATATTCGAGGCATTGGCTTATGCGCACTACCACCACCACCATCATCACCACCATGACTATATATTACTATAACTACCATCGCATCGTTGTCATGGTAACCATCCCTGCGAAAACCCACTGTTGGTTTGTAGCATCGTGCACTATAGATGGAAGCTTTGCTTTTCGATGATAGTAATAATGTATATTATATCCTCCCTTTGCGTTGATGTAGGTCGCATAATGTGTATGAACATATGTATGGGAGTGTGTGTGTGTATGTTATGCATGGTGTATATATATCATTGTATATGTTTTGTAACCATGAAACTAAACCCTCGTAGCCAAAAATCTCCCACGTACTGTCATTTCTTGTTTGGATTTACGAGCTGACCGACGTACAGATAGAATAATGGATGCGAAAGATATTTCATGAGGATATTAATGGATATAGTTGGTATTATGTTCATGGTATAGTTCAGTAACTCAATATCAGATAATGAGTTGTATTAACAATATTGTGCAATTTTGGCAGATTATATGTAGACATATTGTTCTGGACTTTTAAGAAGAGTTCTTATAATAAGACTTTAGGAAATGTTCTGCTGAAGAAGAAGTAATTCATAAAAAAGAAATTTTCTAATCATTTTATGGAGTTTATAGATGTGAGAATTGAGAGTGTGCTATGGGGTTACAGAGAGGGTGGTTGTAAAATAGTTTGTTATGTTATGTTCCTATAAAAAAAAATTGAACAATTTTTTTTTGTAGGAAAAATTTATATTCAATGTTCTCTTATTCGACAGCTGTTGGAAGTTTGGAATTCTTTTTCAATTTATTTATTGAAATTACGATGAATTCATTCGAAAAATTGATACTTTTGCATAAAAAAAAAAAATTGACTTATTGGTATTCAGTGAATTTGTCGGAAATAAATGAGAATATCTTCCAAATTCTCTCCTCGTTAAAAATAAAATTCATTATTGATACGAAATTTTTTATATCCATCGTAATTATTCTGTGATGAAAATTGAAATGATAAACTTCTCATATTTTCATTCGGAATCAAAACCAGATATTCTACTTCATTTTTTTGTTTTTCATTGATGCGACGTTGCAAACTGGATCCGAGAGGATAGAAACACAAATAAGGGATGATTGTGCTGTTAGCGTTTATCGTCAGATTATCAACCTGAATTGATGCATGACGTTCGTTTCCAAAGTGGCTACTCTGACTTGGCGAGACTTTGGTAAGTGTCGTTCGCACTCGTTGATAGTTGGAGTGAATAAAGAAAGAAAATAAATGAAAAACAGAAGAAGAAAAAAAAAACAGAAATAGCGTAATCCTTCTTCTTCGTCGAGTCGACGCGGCCAATTCCCCGCGTGCCCCTGACGTGCGGTCACCATCACAAGAAATACGAGAAAAGCTTTCATCCTCCAATATATATAAAGAATAGATAGAGACGGCTCATGTTTGTCGATAGTGCTGGCTGTGCACGGCGCATTCCGAAGCGTCTTATCTACAGTATTGGTCTACTCACACTTTTTTTTTTCTTATCCTGTGCCTGGAGGAGAGATTATTCTCTTTGGAAACTATATCTGGAATGTAGTTCATGAAGTGAATTATTTTATTTATTTTCTTCTTTTTTTCTTATTTATATCTGTGAATTTCTTTTCACTCTCTGAACTCTTTGTGGCATTTTGACAGACGGTACTTTCTGTAATTCAATAACTTTTTTTTATTTTGTGGCGTTATTATTATCATTTTTTTTACTCTGACGCAATTTTATACGAATATATGGGTCGATATGAAATTTTTGTGTTTATATACAGGAAGTTTGTGGGTCACTAATGAATTTTGGGGTTCAAATCGAACGGAAATTATTGGTGGAGTTGTCGTGGTTGATTAAAGTTGAAGTAATTAATAAAATGGTGTTTTTTCACTAGTGATTTTTACATTGAATAATGCTCCGAGAACACAAGTTGGTACCATTGGCGATTGGAATTGAAAAATTATACTTTGGAAATTTGATATTGATAAAGTTTTGTGTTTATGTTTTAGTCCTTATTAAAACGGCTGTTATAATTCAACGTTTTATGTTTTTATTACTGTTTTCTTTCTCAATATTCTTCACATGATACACTTCAAGATGCATATCTTGGTCATGCAAAATAAAATGTTCATATGCTTGATTGAAAATATCAATAACTTTGCTCGATCTCCAATTCTTTTAAGGTTTAGAACTCTTAAAAATTCCTTCCCCTTAGGCTTGTCAGATTATTATTCTACTACAATTTCCGACCCTCTTCTTCACCACTTGATGTCACGTTCACTGAATAATCCACCCTCATCCCTTGTCATCAGTTTCTAAAAAATATAACAGATTCCAATTGTTACAGATTTTCTGCAGCAATTCTGATCAATTATCAACGTTCACCATTATATTTTAGCAGTATGTGAAGTTTCGTTCTTTTTTCTTTTGTTCTCTATTGAATTTGAGGAATCAGAGAAAGATAAGAAGAAGAGAAAAAAAAATATAGAAGGGGAAAAAGGTGCTTAAGAACTAGGTCGGGTACTTGGCCAAGGTTGAGACCTCGATTCTCCCCCGATTTCGTTTCTACAAAGATGCCATCAAAATTCCAGACAAGTCTCTACTACATCTAAAAAAATAATGGAATAAACTCCACCGTCTTCTTCTGTCACTTTTTTTTCTTCAGTTACGTGCCAGGAAATAAAAATTTGATGATTTTTTGATACAAAGACTCATTGTTGTCATTCATCAAAATTGTGAAGAAGAATAAATAAGAAAGTGATAGAGTGGAAATTCTGGAGAACACAAATTTGTTCCGCGTTGCAACTTTTGTTATTAAGCATATGTTGTCTTGAAAGTTAGATCTGATGTCACCCAACTTCCTTCTTCCATAATTTTCTAGAAACTATAATTTCTACTCCATTAATTCCAGCAATTAACCATTTCAATCTAAATGTGAAATTAAAATTGTGTGGCGCTGCGATTGTTAGTCGTAAAGTTATGTTAGTAAAGAGTTTGTTCAATATCAGTAACAAATCGACGTCAATCGTATTCAATTCTAACTTTAGTTCAATTTACTTGATTTAATCTCGTACTTCAATCCTGCCCAATACGAAAATTCTATTGATAAAACGTCAGATGTTTTAATTCCACTTCTTCATCCCAAATATTTATTCGTGTTTTTTTTCATCTTTATTTTTATTCTTCCCCCAATTCACTTTGACTCAAAGTCGAGTGCTAATGCTCATACAGGCATATGAATTATATTTGATGATCGCAGAGTACTTTTCAACTAAAAGTGAGTATACTTACAGTAAAGTGGTTTTTTAATCCCGCCCTCCCCGTCATTGTTTCTTCCTTATGAGAAAGGAAAGAGGAACCAGAAGAGACTCTCAGCCAGTCGAGTCATGCAAAAAATTTTCCCTGTAAATTGACGCGGAAACGAAACCACTTTTTTACCTCTTTTATTCTTTTCAGTCTTTTCATTTTATTTTTTCACCGCAACAATCTTTATATACACAAATGCATGAGTGTATATATAATTTCGTCAATAGATGTGAGTGAAATGGGATGAGAAAAAAAAAGTAACTGACGAAGTAGTGTGTAATACCGATATTCACAATTGCCTTTTCAATAGCATACATTTCCCTTTGAAAATGCAACCAAATGGTTCTTGAATTCATTCTCTCTTGACGTGCAGTGAAATTTTTTTCCAGTCAGCAAAACAACCCTTCGACTTGCTGAACTGTAAACGAGGGCTTTCAGTGGATGAGTGTGTATAGCTTTAAGAGAAGGAAAAATGAAGGGAGGACAATTGTATAGATGAAGCAACGAGAAGAAGAGAAAGAGTGAAACAAGAAAAAAAAGAGTCCAAAAAAAAAAGAAAATAAAACAGAAAATAAAAAGCGGGGAAAAATATGGTAACGGGAGACAAAGAGAGAAGAAAAACGTCGTGTTTGTCGATGCATCGCGGAAAGAGTGTCGGCGTTTCTAATCGGCGCCACTTGCGTCTAACGACCCTCTTTTGTTTGAACCCTTTCGCCGCAGTTCTCGTTCAACCTCTCGTCTATTTTTTTGCTTACATACTATTACTATACCGTCAACGGTTGCCTCGCCACGCGACTCCGAAGAAGTCGTTTCTCTCATCGCTTATATACCCGACGAGATCCCGTCACTTTTTTTCTACAATGTGGTCGCTTGTTTTTTCTCGTTGCGTGCTTTTGCTCCCTACATTGTTTTTTTTTTCACTTTGTCTCGCTTTCTTATTTTTTCTTTTTTTCCACCTCTGCTGTTGATGTGTGTCAACGTTTTTGTTTTCTTTTTTGCAATCGACATCTCTGATTTAGTTTACTATTAATGAAAAACTTTCGTGATGGAAAATTCTGTTACTTTCATGATGGCATGTTTGGTTAATTTTTTGCAGAGATAGTTTATACAGTGTGAGGGGAATTTTATTTTTTATGCGAGACAATATTACATGAATTGTGCTTGGTGTAAAAAGATCATTTTTTTGGTTGTGAAATAATTTAAATGAAGAAAAATTATGAGCATTACTTCATTCTTGATGCTCTGACAATCATAAATTAAATTATTTAATCATGACAATAATTCTGTTTACTAATATGAAGTGCGAGAGAAAGCAAATTTGTCGTATGTTGACTAAATCTACTTTGAAAATAATTTAAGGTGTATTAATAATCATTGACGACCACACGATGGTCCAATTTGAACTCAATCATTTATGGTGGTCGATGAATTATTATCATTAAAAAAATCCTCCCTTACAAATAACCCCCGCTCTAATACCAACCTAGAAAATTAATTACCAAAGCAAAAAAAAATCGCAATGTTCCCCCTTTCTCTACCATTTAATCCTCCTCATTAATTTCCCAGCCACAAATTAATATTTCAATTAAATTTTAAACACCCACGTATACACAAATTATGCTACAATAATTCAATTTGTCACACGTGATTTGATAAGTCGTTTAAATTGTCGACATATACACATATATTATTTCTCGAGCGTGAATTTTGAATTAACGAGGTGAGCGTGACTGTCCGTTTAATTGGACGACGTGTCCTTCAGCTCTCGGCGACTAATGACCGCTCGACGGATCGCGCACAGGACTCTCTCATTCATCTCGTGCTCGCGACCGTTGAGTATAGACGTGAAGCTGAAACCAGAATGAAAAAAAAAGGCAAAAAGAATTGGAATGAAAAAAGGAACGAAAAAAAAAAACAAAACAAAAAAATAAATAGTGAACGAAAATAAATCAAGACAATAAAAAAATTATTAATTACACGAAAATGTCAAGCTTGTCTGTATTGTTCGTGATAAATAATTGCCATCACGTTTCGTTTATTTCTCACACGATATCATTATTTTACATTTGAATTCGATAACAAGTAAAAAATAAATTAATTAACACATGTGCATTGCGATTGAGCAATTAATTCGAGTGTAGATGTTAACAAATTGTTGAAGTATTTCGTTCACACGAATCAACGAATCCGGTGTCATCAGTGCACAGTATTCGTTGAAGTTTGATAAAGTCTTTGAACCCAAAGTTACTAGAGAGGGATATATTCGCAATGAACAAAGGAAAACGAGGAAAGTGAAGAGAGGAAAAGAGGAAGAAACAGAGAGTGGGAAAGGGAGAAAGAAGGAAGTGGTAGAGAGCAAAAGAATTGATTGAAATCAATGCCAAGAAAGCAAGAAAGCGGGTCATGACGCCAAGTCGGTCTTGATTGGCATGGTATATAGTAATAGTACTTACAGAGAAGAAAGAAAGAAGAGAGAAAAGAAGTTGAATCAGATGAAGAAGGGTGAGAAAATCAACATGGTCCAAGTAACTGGCGGCTTATTAAATTCACCAGAGATCCATAAAATTCTAAAACTAAGTTTTCTCATTATTAAATTTTACCTCTTTTCTTTATTCTTTTCAATTTTTCGGTGTATCATGTTTGGTTTTTGTTCTAATATATCATTGAACAAAGAATCTTTTTTTTCTTTATTAATTAAATATTGGGATTAGAAAGAGGAAGTAGTGATATTTTTCTTGTAATTTTCTTTATTGTTATCGAACCAATAAATAGTGATTTATTAAAAATAATTATTAGATTTTAGTTCGAGTAAGAATTTGTTTTTGATTTTAAGATACAAATATTGAAAAGGGTTCTGAAATAGGAATTATTCTGGTGATTAAATAAATATTTTATCGAATTCAATTATTATTTATCAAGCATTTTGTAATACTAACAACTTTCTATTTCTAAATTGGTAATAAGCTTTCATGAGCTTTTGTCAGTATTTTTTATTTTATCTTCAAAGGTTATGATATAATTGTGTAATAGAGATTATATAATAAAACGCAGTTGGATATTCATTTTCAATTCAGTAAACGGAAATATTCGAGTTTCCCACACATTAATAGCGTTTTCTCATGCTTATTATGGAATTTTAATGAATTGAAAATGAGTACAGAAGAATTTTAATTCGGAATATTCATTAGGAAATGTATAAAAGAATAGAATTGGATAATATTCAAATCTTTTATTTATCAACTTCTATCTCAGTCAACAGATTCAAATACCAACAAAATCGATATCACAATGTCAATACTCAATCAATAAGGAATCGTTCACAAGGTTCATTGAACCCCGCATGTGCCTGACAGGAATTTATGGCGCCGCAGGACGTACAAGTCATCGCGTCGCATGTTGAAAAATAATCGAAATTCTCCAATTTTATTTCCACGTCGAAATCGAATGCTCTCAATATGTTTCCAATAAATCCATATATATATATATATTTTTTAAATTTATACATACTGATATACGAATATAATCAACTATGAATACGCAGACGGGGTGAACGTGGATTCCAACTGTGGGGGATTACGATGTCGAGCTAATTTTGTCATTTCGTATACGAGGGATTTACTCCATACATATTTGCACCTATGCAATTACTTCTTTTGCGTTCTCCTCATACTCCTCTGCATCTCTAAATTCTCTTTTTTTTTCTACTCAACTGACGCGTGACGTTATTCAAAGTGTCATATATGTAAAATGAGAAAGTACACGAGTGAGAGATCCAACGGTTTATAGAGCACATCGTCACTGCTCTATCACCACTGCATGTGGGGATTATTTCCCATAAAGCTAATGAGGTCACCGCGTTCTCGCTAGGTAAAAGTATTATAGAGACATAAAAATTCACCTTTGACACAGTCTCAGCCATTTTATTCATCCACACATTAACGCATCTGAAATAATTCTCTTGAGAAATATAACGAAAATTCGGAATTTTTGTTGATAAAAAAAGTGGGGATTTAATCAAACTGTTATAAACGAAGGATTTTTATTTGTTTTTTTTTTGCCTGCTATTTTTTCTTGGATGTATTATTAATAATAATCAATATATTATTGGTAATGATAATTAATGTATTACCGTTAATAATAATCGTATGATAATGAGGTAGGTTATGAACTGTATTTCTTTTGTTTATAATTTTTATAATCATTAGGTATGTTAATGCAAACGACATAAATATATATTTTTGCTTCAATACTTGAGGAATTTAATGGCGAATTTCATATCCAATTTAACTGAAAACTAATCATATTCTACATGAAACAATCTTCAAGTGCGCTTGTAACAAAAAGCTCCAGATGAATTGAATTGATGAGCAACAATTTTTTTTTCTTATACTGATCAACC
Organism: Meteorus cinctellus; assembly: GCA_030523045.1. Lineage (NCBI taxonomy): Eukaryota > Metazoa > Arthropoda > Insecta > Hymenoptera > Braconidae > Meteorus > Meteorus cinctellus. Next base: position 25,815 of record JAPYZF010000358.1, read on the forward strand.
ACCACTCAATTGACGTAAGTTACAAAAGCAGATTTCCAGTAATAAATGTGAAATGAATAAAATGCGATGTCTGATATTCACTTTTAATGGTGATCATTATCGTACAATATTCAACCAAGCATGGAAACAATTCAGGATCAAGTGAAATCCCAGTTTGGACATTGAGAAGAAATAAAGTGGAAATGTTCTTTGATATTGAATTTCAATATTCATCGAATGAGTCCTCATCAACAGAAATAATTTTTATAAATGTTTCTATCACTCAATTATTCATTCATTCATGCAGCTTCATTGTATTACCCAATTTCATGTTATTCTGGTCAAATGTTTCATCATTCCAGTGATAAATTCACCATTTTTTCATATCATGTTTTATTTCCACATTATACACATTGCAAAAATTTCATAAACAAAACTGTTATTTCCACCCCACTAAACTGTTTTCTTCATGTATAAATTGTGCTCATAATGTATAAATTTCAATCAAGAATTTGTGCAGTTCATGAAGTGAAAATATATTTATATATTAATATCTAAAATTAATTGTTCAATATAACTTTTCATAATAAAAATTTTAGTGGGTAATTTGGTGAATATATATTTCGCATAGTTGGATTATAGATATAATAGTCTTCTATATCTTGTTTCAGAAAATAATGTTATCTCGCTTCATTCACGTTTCATCGCATCCATTTCACTTCTATATATTCCACTATGTAGCCCTATATAGCTTTATATTGCCGTTCGTTCTACATTATAATACCCAGAAGCAGAAGCAGCAGAAGCAGGCAGCAGCTTTCGTCCTTTATAGAACGTACGATATGGGGCGTGTGTGGTTGGATCACCGGATTAGACGATTAGGTAGCAAATGGCTCGAGAAGAAGAGTATATAGTCTGCTTTATCGACGGCTCAATACTGCACAACCGTCGGTTGTATTATATATTCAATGAAGCAGATGTATAGCTGGGCCTTAATTACTTTGTCATGTAATTCTACTTTGGATTCTTTCGTTGAATTTAATTCTGTTTCGTTAGATACCAAAATAATATTTATTTTCTACGTTCGTGTAGCTGAAGTTCCATAAAATGAATGAAAGTATCAAGTTTTTTTTATTAATCTGCGATTTAGTTTCTTTGTGTGACTTATCCTATTTTTTTACTTTTTTTATGATGTATGTGGTGTTGAAAAAAAATTCTTTCAAGTGCTCGGTCATTTGCATCATCATCCAGACTTACTCCAATTAATGGGGGATATAGAAACGATTGACGTGAAGTGGAATCAATACATGAACATGAAACCGAGGTAGTGAAGTAGATCATAGTGGCTTTGTTAGTTGAGTGGGCAATTGCAAATTTCGTCTTGAGAGCAAGATTATTGATAATTATTCGTATAATTGATTCGATGCGAGACTCGATATCAATTATTACTTCATGATTCAACTCATTCTGGTTGACGATGAATGAAAAAAAATTATGCCCAGCTTTATTAATTTTTTAATCATGCCCAATTCATCAACTCGATAATTAAATTTCATAGACATAAAAGAATCCGATAATTCAACTATTAATGATCGATTCTTCCAATTTGGCTGACCCAGTTCCTCCAAGTTTATAGAGTTTCAATTATCAACATCGTTTTACCTCTTTCACTTATTACTCGTAATTTCATATAGTAATTGAGGAAATTGTTTCTTATCAACTTTCTGTTCATTTGCAATCTGCTCATATTAAACTTGGCGGTGAATTGGATCATATCAGTCGTTGGTGTGACAACTTGATGAGTATCGACTGCAATTGCGTTTCTTTTTTCTTTCGTGTACTTATTAACAGACTTCTCAAATCTTTTGAACACAATTCAAGGGATTAGGTGTTTTTAGTCAATTCATAATCAACGTGATTAGATGAATCTGCTCAATTTATTCAAGAATTGAAATTTACTAGAATGTCAATTAAGATTATGCTCATCTAAACATTGAATTATTTTGCGAATGTGATGATTGTTTAATATTTACAGATCAGTTCATTGATAAAATGCATCAAAATAATTGCAACCATTTTATAAATAGTTGATCAATTGTTTTATATCTATTTTCATACATTCGGCATGAATAAAAACATTTTTATTTCATAAAAATGCAGAATGGTGAATGCATTTTATATAATTTCGGCATGTTGAATTTATTGTTGCCTAAATGAATTCTCTTGTAATCTAGATGGTGAATCAGCTTCGGATTTTCCAAACTACGGTACAAAACATTGAATTCACATTCGCGAAATTTCAAACTTTTCGCATGAAACTGACTAATCCTCAAACAACTCATACACGTCATGGTTTTACCTCTCGCTCTCGTTGTTCATTGATCATCTGTTCACAATACTTTCATTGATAATCATTTCATAGGAAAATGTTGCATTAAAATTCTAGGTAAACTCTGTACTTATCTCAATCAACCGACCATCTATCAACTGGAAGAAAAGAAAAAAAAAATTGCTGTGATATTGAATTGAGAATAAAATGTGCACAAAACATTTAGCACAGACTGAATAACATCTTGATATGTCATTTCATCTGGCTAGAAGAAAATAATAAATCTTTGCTACTAATTCTGATATTATCCACTCTTGTGGAATTATTTTACTTACATTCTGAAAAATCTTGATAGAAAAAACTAAATATAAACCTAGAAAAAACGACAATAATCAAAATATAATAAAATCGAATAGAATGAGGAGGTTCAAATTGATTGAATGAAATCCAAACAAAAATTCAACATACAAAAATCTAAACCAATTAAATTCCTACTTTATTTTCATTCCGTCAACATTTATTTATTCATAACTATAAATGAATTATCAAATAACCCATTCTGAACATTCAGAAAAAATAAACTCTAAATATATCACATTATTTTATCTCATTATGTTCAATTTATCTTTCCAACTGATTTCCAATGAAATCAGAGTAATCTTCAAACGAAAAATATGGAAAAATGAGGTATGAGAACCATGTACAATTAATATAATATTTCTCTCCATATATGTATTTATATGTACATATATATTATATATATATATAACGAGACGCGGTGTCTATTCATGACCTAGAATATAACCAATGCAGTTGAAAACAGATCCTGGTTTCGGTTTACACGCTGCGAATCACAGTAAGTGCGATATTGAATGTCCCACGTTACTCATCGGCTCTGGCTGCAACGCGGGCTTCCGATGGTTTTCACTGTATAGACAGACCGATAAATAGAGGGAGAAAGGGGCGTGTGAGAGCTAACGCACATCTATTGTGCTTATATGCATACAAACGTATACATTCCTGTGAATGTTATATCAGAACTTTGTTTCAATTTAACCATTGATTCACATCAGAGACTGGGATAGTGATTGATGTGTACGTCTATATATGTAGGGATTAATTTTATAATTCATTGGATAATAATATTGTAAATTCAACCGCGTGTTATTTGAACAATACAATGTGTGGCGAAGTGTAGAGAATTTAGTAGCCAAATATTATCGTGTAATTCACTGTAATCGTCGGACAATGTGAAATATTGATCAAAGTTATCTAGTCATTATGCAAATTTCCTTTGAAATATTATGTGAAACTTGTAATGGTTTCATTCTTGGTTGTATTTATGTATTGGAATAAAGCTACGTAGATTTTGAATACTAATTTTCGTGCAGTGGTTTCGATTTTAGTTGGGAAATAATTGATAATATTGATATAACTGTAGATATATTCGATATTGGACATTTTTTGATTTTGTTATGTTATATAATATCTGATAGAGGAAATTTTATTTTGATGTATTCAATTGCTTGACTGAGACCATGCTCAAATATAAAAACAATATGATTTTAGGTGATTGATTTAGTTTATCTGTTGCAATTTATTTGAGAAGTGGAAGGAAAATTTGTTTACTTTTCTATTTACTATTCAATTGTTAGAATTTTAGATAAATAAATGGAAATAGTAGATAGATGAAATATGAAAAAATGCTAATGTAGAAAATTTCAAAATCTGTACGAGCATTTTTTTTCAAATTTTATTAACTTATTCATTTCTCTATTTATAAACAAAAATGGTCTCATGGCTGCTAAATTTACATCTATTGCAATTTATAATAATTTTTCTATTTGATGTGGATCAATTACACAACTACATCAATTTCTAATCTCTGTTTATCGTCTGATTTTGAAGACTAGAATGTTTGTGGTAATTGCAGGTCCTTTTTAGAATTTAGTATTTGTTGTTGATATCGTCAAATAAGATTCAGCATCGATTCAAAGATCTGATTCATTTGTCATTTGATATTTAATGAATGATAATAATTATCGTTTCACTATGAACAAAAATCAATTGTAATAGATTTTCTTCTCGAGCATGCAGCGGTTGGTGAGATCATGAAGTTAGAATCGTTTAACTCACAGCATTAACGCTTGAATAAAAAACATGACATGGATACGATTTTTATGAGAAGAGTAAAAGGAGAATTTGTGGTATTATTCCAGCATTGAATATAAAATTATGAAGGTTATGACTATTTTTTATTCCTTGCAGAGTAAATGATAATGGCCGCGATTTGTTGTTTGTCTACAATTTACTATGTTTGCTCCATCAAATTTAATGTATACACTCAGTTATTTTCACTTTCCAGTAAATCAACTTTGTAAAAGTTCGGAGAAACAGAAGTGGGTAAAATTATTATTCGCTCAGTATATTTTTCTTTTTACTCGTTTATCCTGACACTGATCAACAATACTCTGAGAAATATCTTTTTTACTACGAAACTTTTAAAATAAGAACATAAAATTGTGTGACCAGTGATGTAGGTATTATTCTTGATCTAAAAACAACTTTTTACCGAAAATGGAGATAGAATTCTTTGTTAGCAATAAATAAAGATTGCTAAAATATGTCACTACTTCAATCAAGTTATCAAATAAATAAAGCTGTTCAATACAAACAAACTGTTTTCTCATGATAAAATGTGCATCAAAACTTTGCTTTTCTCTATCAAACTCTGAAACAAATTCGACTCTTCCAAGAATTTTTCTTTATCAATTAGAAGTCACTAAAAATAAAACTAAATAATCTGATATTGATCGAGAAGTTTATAAATGGACATCCTCATGTTGATGAAAATGTCAAAGAAAGAAGAAAGAAGGAAGAACTGAAAGCATCCAATCAATGTTATTCATGCATTGTATTCTAGATCTGCGTCCGCATCAGAGTGAATGATGCCAGTCCAATGGACCATGGCAGCATCAGATTATAGGATTAAGCTCTGAATAGTCTACACTATGTACACACACAGAGTATAGTGCAACGGTTCATGAATACCTCGCGGGTTGCTACACCATTCAATTCATTCCTCGTCCTCTCCATCTGTATCGTTTTCTCACACTGTCTGTCTTCTGTATCTATTGCACCTCCCTAAACTCAGTCCCCTATGTGAAATGTCTCTCAACATACAACGTTGGGGTTCTGTCTGATGTCACACGTTCATTCCTCTCTACCACTTGTATATGTGAATAGCTGTTTACAATCAATCTCACTCTTTCAATGTCTCGTATCATCAATGACAGTTGACTCTGGATATAGTTTAATTTCACTTTGACTCTTTTTTATTTGTGTATATCAATGAATCATCTTTGATTTATTATTTGTATTTAATTTTGCGAAAGGATTAATTAAATTTTGAATTAATCTTTGAATCACGATTGATTCAATGGGCGTGAGAAGAGAATACAAAAAATTGGGAAAGTAAAAGTTATGGGTGAGAGTAAATATTTTTACAATTTTCTCTTTCAGTACATTGAATATCAATTGATGTCTACTTCGAGTGGTGAAAATTCACAGATGCATTCTAAAAATAACTTTTTGAATTCTAATAACAAGACAATCATAGTTTTGAAGATTTAATCGTTTATTTTGGTTTAGGTTTGAGGTAAAAGGAATGGGTTAGAAAAAGTTTGCTAAAAGTATGGATAATCTTGACAATCTCTGTAAAAAAATTATCGATTTTTCAGCTGTTGCAATTAAAAAAATAAATGAAAACTCCTTCTACACTTCGATTATTAAAAAAGAACATCATCATATAATTGAAGAAACACATTTTGTCCCTGTTAAATTGCAGTAATAACCAAATTAAAACCAAAAAATAATAATCCAATTTTCTAACTTCTCGCAGAAGTCACATTTTCTCTGAATAACATCTAAAATAAAATCGAAGTTCTCCTTGCAATCTAAATTTCCTCATCACAATTTATTTTACGATATCCACAACCAGAACTTTTTATTGCTTTACTTTAATTTATACGAAACTACATTGCGGGAAGGTATAAAAAAACTGCAGTCGGGAGAGTATATAAAACTGAATTGAAAAGAAAAAGTGCAAGATTGAGTGTATCAAAAAAAAAAAAAGTTCCAATCTGGTTTATATGTTAAATATATACAAATGAAGGTATATGTGTAATTCGCGGAATTCGCTCGTTCGATCGGAGGAAATCCGGTAGCGGATGTAAATTACATTTCCAGGTTCACACATATATAATAGGTGGCCAGTTCGAGTCTCTATTTTCAGTATCGACCTCATCTATGTGCTTACATTCACGCGCACGTATATACATTTCCAGTATATAGAATCATCATGTTTTCCGCTGTATATATAACGCAGTGGGAAACCGAGTCGAGTATTAATGCGGTATATATGTACCAATATACGAATAAATGAGTGAACGATGGCGAACGAGGTTCAATCGATGAAAACATTCATGATGTACTATCGATTCGCTCTGATGAAAGCGTAAACACTCGATGCTATTCGGTTTATCCCAGTTGCTGAAGCGTTTTTTTATTTTTGTATTTATCTCTTTCTGTCTTTCATTCTTTTATGCGAATGAGAATGACCCTTCATAGTTCTCAATGTTTGGCGTTTTTTGTTGGTGGTTTTTTGGTTTTGACAATCATTGTCAAAGTTCAATGATAAGGCTTCAATTGTTCCGTATATTTTGAATGTGTTGGATGAGGGTAATAGTTTTTTTTGGGTTCATTTTTTAACTGCGATATACAGAGAATAACGATTATAATACGATATATTTCTTTTCCAGGAAGATGAGGATGAGAACTCGATGATATGGAAGAGAAATTGATGATAATTCATGACAATTTGATAGGACATTTCATGTTAATTTAACGTTTTTGGACTGAAAAATTCCCAATTCAATTAGAGATTATCTTTTCTGAAATTCTTTACTAAATTACCTTTTGACCTTTCTGTAACTTTCACTATAACAGTTTCTCGTTACACGCAGCCTCTCTTAAAATTTTAACAACATAACGACCACTTTAGATTGAAGATTCGTGTTGTTCCGTCTCCTACTGCCAACCACTAATGACATACTCAGAAACATTTTGAAGTTACAGTGTATATTCACTTAATCCTTCATACTTTCATATTGACTGTAATTTGATGTAGATAAATGTAAATGTTTTTGACTGAAAAACAAATTCTTTGACGTTAATATTTCTCCAGGTGCTTTTTGCAAGCTCAATGTGAAGTGAATTAAATCATGAGTTATGTAACTGTATCGCAGCCTGAAATTAAAGCAATGTCATGAGTTTTTACATTTCAACGTTGGATATGGAGTCAGATTTTTCAGGATTCTGGTGGCTCTAAAAATTCCTCATTCAACTAATCTGTATAGGATATTATTTTCATGCTAACATTTCCCTTCTCTTTTTTTTTGTAAAGTAAAATCGACATTTGATTGATATTAATTCCCAGAGATTTTTTATTCGTCCTTCATATTGAGATTTAAATTTACAGTGATGTGAAGTTATTTCGTTGTTTCACCATTGACATTTCTACACTGGCAATAAAACTGTTTTTTTTTTTTGCTATATCCACTTTTCATGCGTGTATTGTGTTTAGTTACGCTTTTTAACGGTGTATGTAACGTGGCTTTGTTAGAATTTCTACAATTCTGGTTGGTTGTTGATATTACCGAGTGAATTCAGGTTGATATGCACTCACCGTCAGAATTTTTCACATTCACCTGTGGTTGAACAATATTTTTTGTGTGCACATGGAGAGACCTATGAAAAGCTCTGGTACTGTCCAAGCTCACAATGAAAAATCGATTGAGAACTGGATACAAAAAAAAATCCTCAAGGCGACACTATTGATGGATTAAACGCTGTGATGGTTGTCACGAGCGTTGAAGGTTTAATCAAGGTTTAATAATTGTGACATGGAGAAAATTACCTTTCAGAGTTACTTAACGAGTTAGGATTTTAATTCTTCAACCCTGCCAATTAAACTTGCCAAGAGCAAAATTTTGTATCTCAGTTATTTCTGTGTTTGTCCAACTTTTTTAATTTCCGTCATAAAAAATCTCTCATTATCGCGACCAAATTCCTTCACTTTATTTTTAAAAACCTACTGTTACTTTTTCAATTAAAATATCCACTGCGTCTTTCATTAATATGAAATAAGGGAGGACAAAATGGTAAAAATGAAAAGAAATATTTTAATCTTTGTATGAACACTCGATTTTTTCACAATTTCCAGAGTGAAAGTAGTTCTATGATAAAAGTTGAATCTCTATCGGCATTTTATATATCACTTGTTTGTTTCTTCTCTACTATTGTTGTATTTTTCTGTTTTTTCCATCATGGATGCATGTATATATTCTATACTTCAATTATATGCAGAGCGTTCAACCGTGTTTGTGCGCAACATCGCGCCCATGATTTATGTCTACAAAACTTTTGAGCGCCACAAAACTTTTTGCCACGTTTGCTTCGTTCAACGTGTGACACGAGACTCGGACGGACGTTGTGATACTTTGCAGATGCCATATGCTGTGCGCACACCTCGTTTACTCTCACAATTGCTTAACACAAGCAATGACAATTTTTATTGCGACATATATGTTTGGATTTATATTGTGGATGGAACAATTGCGGAATTAAATTGGTTTACTTGCACTTCAAACCTTTTCATTGTGTTTATATTAGACTTTAATTGTATTCTAGAAAAACTGCCTTGTAAATTCTATTTCATTTTCTGTTTTAAATTATAAAATTTAACTTCACTTGTCCAATCCTCAGTATTAATTCTACAATTTACTAATGAAAAACCGTAGATAGAAGTGAGAACTTTTCAATGACTGCTTTATTTAGTTTCATTCAGTGACACATGGAAATGTTTGTTGAGTATAATATTAGTTGTGAAGGAAAATGACGATTGGATAAAGCTGTATGTGGAACATTCTACTGAAAACTCAATAAGGTCATTTGACTTTAAGTAGATTTTGTGTCATTCAGATTCGTTTCACAAAAGAACATAATTCACATAATTCTCACCTCGATATTTTGGCATTCTAATTATCCATAGAAAGTTTGACATCGAGTAACGAGCTTTTATATTGTGTTACCAACTAGTTCAAATCAATTTAAAGTTTTTGAGCGATATATATAATAATTAAAATTATTTTTATATGTGATGTGACTCTAATGACTTAGCGAAGTTCCCATTCTTCCATGTGGCCAATAGTTTCAATGTCACGATCACAAGTTAAAAATTTGGTATCTGCAATTTAAAACAAACACAACAGTAAAAAACCAAAAAGGAAAATATGACAAACGAACAAATCAAATCGTTGATGAAAAATAGATGAAGTAGACGTTATTGTCGAACTAAAATAAAACAAAGCCAGTTGAAATGCAATTGCATCATAAATAATGAGAAACAAATAAAATCATCCCTAAAAATCAAGATTATCATGCACACTCACTTTTTTTTTCCTCTATTCATCCCATCACAATAGACTGACATCACACTTTATCATCGTCCAATTTTCGAGGTATATTGCAGCAGACATATTTGAAATGAATACTCACAGCAAATGGGGCAAATGATAATATAACAGACTGATGGAAAGCATAATAATGCGAGACTAACCATTACAGATATATAATGTTCAAATTCAATGCGCGGTCCAGCCGCCGTTTGTAATATCAATCTAATTCTCGTTTTGCGAGATAGAAATGGCTTGTGAAATGGAAATATATACACACATATATATATATCCCAACGAATATGTATTATATCCCTATAGAACAAAGCGATTGTTAAATAGAGATCTATAGTATTCAACAATAATAATTCGTTGGGTCCACAGAGACGGACCTGGATGTAGCGGTAATTCCTGTCGAAATTATCCAATAATTAATTCGTCACTAAAAAGTAAATATCTACATTCGCAAAATAATATCAATGAGAATGAATTGAGTTAACTGTGTACTATAGAACCACCTCCAGTTTGTTAAATAAAATAGGAAAATCGTAGAGATCGTGAAAAAAATTTTTTTTGCTACCACAAACTTTTATCTCCATCATAAACTGAAAAGTAGTCAATCAATTGATTTCTTATATTATGTGGTTATTATGTATGTCAACTTTTGTCAGGAAATGTAGAATTAGAAGTAATGAATGAAAATAAACAATTAGACATGTGAACAGTTAAACAAACTTTCAACAACATTCACAAATATTCTACAGCAAGAAAATAAGTAAACAATTATCCGTCAATTAAATTCATTATTAAAAAACATTGTGCAATCATATTTTAATTAATATTAGTAAACTCATTATACTCATTTGTACGTGTTAGCATACGTGAATTTACACACAATCAAGCAAATAATTCTCTCATTAATTCTTCGTGTATATAATAATAGTTGATATTGTATATATCGAGGATATAATTCACGATCTGCAAAATTGCGAATGAACGACGTGGAAGACGAGTGAACGATTATATTGGCTGTATTGTTTATACATATATGCGAGAGATAACCATCGGTGGGCGTAGAATAATCACGAATCCGTAAACTGCGAAGATAAATCTCATATCGAATTGCGCTCGTGTCAGCAAATTCAGAGGCAAACGTGTAACGCCCCCAGAGGGGGAAAATATATAGATGAGGTTTGCAAGGGAAATGGAGAGGGAGTGAAGAGTATTGAGGGAGAAATTCGATATAGTTGTTTACTCGCGGTTAGATCGGGCGAAATTTCATTGCGGATTGAAATGTGAGAGAGGAAGATGCTGCAATTTATATCTTATATTTATTATGTATATATAAATAAAAATATATGAGGGGGTGTGTTTGTGTTTGGCGATGCGATGTTAGAGAGGATGAGCGTAAGAAGAGATGAGCGATAAAAATTTTGTGAATCACTCGACCGAAATGTCAATTTGAGAAGTTTGGCGAGGAAATTTTTCTTACGGAAATGCCAGGGATGATGGGCTTTATTTTTTTCTTTCCACTCTTCAATCATTCCATCAGAATACTTCGCAGTGAGATGTATATAGCATTTATGTTTGTATATATGTACATAGTTTTGTATATACCGCTTAACATCAAATAAAATTAACGAGTTTAGATATGTATGGGTATTCGTGCGTGCTGGTTTATCGTAAAAAGTTGGAATATATATATTTTTTTTTCCACTTGGGAATTGATGTGGAAGAAGGGAAAATTGCATGTTGATTTCGTCTATATACTTCAGCGCCACGTTATTCGCCCTTCTCTTTTTGGATACTTTATTTATGTATTCTTTTGTTTATTTATTCTTTCATTTCTGTGAAGCCTTGATGTATAAATTCAGATAGTTAACGTACAAACGAAGGGAAAAACTGTTTGAATTAAATTTCGAAAGTTGTATTTAAAGATAATATTTATATTTGACATGGATTGTTGGGTGAATTTTAATGGGGGAGGTGGATTATTTGCAAGATCGAATTAATGCGGATTTTTCGTGTCGGGAATTTTTACATTACATTGTGAAAAATAAAAATGAAGATTATTGACAGCTGAGAAATATTATTCAATTTTATCATCTTTTGTGTACGATATATATATTTCATTAATACAGAAGCTTCGGAATAACAATTGGAATTGAAGGATGACAATCATTGTTGTATACTTTGCCTTGGAATATTTATTAATCAATTGGAGAAAAAATATTCAGAAAATATACAGAAACATTTATTTTTGTCGTATTCAATATGGGACTGTTTTTTTTCATTAATTCCTGTGCGATACACTGATGAAATACTCTATTGAACTCACCCCATGAAATGCCCTGGATAATTTTCCACAAAATAAAATTCATCAAATTGAAAAGAAAACAAATTTGTATCAGCGTCAAAATGTATTCGTGTCTGCTCACCTCAGTCATACTAAATTCATCTCTAACAATAAAAATTCCTTAGTCAATTGTAAATAATTTTCATAAATTACCTTTTTATAATTCTCGAGCAGTAGCTCTGAAGAGGGATTAAATTCATTCCGATAAAAATCATTTCTCACCTTGCCGTAAACTTCACTCAGTCACTCTACCAAGTGACATGTCGTAAATCACGATTTGGTTATGTAAACTCGTACAAAATCACGTGACACAGCTCGGCATTGCGCTCACGAAGTTAAAGGACTGAAAGTAGAAAAAAAAAAATATATTATACGCACATATATACATGTATATATGTATATACATTTATATCAGTAATGGCGGACAAGAAAGGACGAGGAGAAGAGAAAAAAAATACAACAGAAAAAAAAATTTGAAAGCCACGTAGCCCGGGCTCATGGGACTCGAGAGAATTTCAATATTTCTGCCGTTGAGGCCGCGCGTCTACATCCCCCTTGGGAGGATGAAGGGCGAACGGAAAAGAGGAAGAGGGTGAAAAAAAAAGAACGTCAATGGGACGTGCCGCAAAGATGGACTTTTATTCCTGACACACTTTTCAGATTATCATCTTTACGTGTCCCCGGACAATTGCGCCATTATTAAAGGAGAGAATAAAAAAAAATATTTTATCTCATCCAATCTTCTATTTTATTCTATTATTTATTTTATCTTCCTTCTCGCCCTTCGAATACATTCCAATATAAACTAATGATATATTAAATTGCATTCTCTCATAATTTATTATTTATATTGTCTACTTATTGTTTCAGGTACTTTTGTTTCCTGAAGAAGGATGGGCCAGGAGTGCGAGCAGTTCTTATTGGACGTTGACGCCATTCTGGTGGAGTAGGAGTCGATGCAAAGTTGTTGAGGTAGCAGGAACAAGAAGGTAATTAATATATTAACTAATTGCAATCAATTGAAGTTAATGAACTCATTAACTAATTGATATTTTCTATTGGTTCTAGACCCACCGTTAGTAAATAACTTTGTACCAGTGTAATATAAGTTTATATTGACTGTGCAAATAATGGAAAACACAACTTCGGCATTGGTGATATTGTGTTTAACATCTATATCAACATATGATATGTGAAATAGCTCGTTGAATATCACGAATTGCAACGTTGACACTTCTCGTTCTCATGAAATTGTCGTTGAGTTTTCGGGTGTAAAGTCATACTTCCATGAGAATAATTTGAGTCGTGAAACTAACAGGACTGAACGTATAGAAAATAAGAGAACTCAGTGAGTTTGGTGAGAGAGAAAGGATCCAACTACATGTATGTATGCATATATGCGAAAGCCACTCACAGCACGAGAACATTGTTACGATGTTGTACAGGTATAGCCGATAGCTATAATGGTATAACGTCTGCCAACATCCCGACCAGTTCCACTTTCACGACTGAAATTGTGTCCAGAATATATATTTATTGAAATGACGCTGACTATATACAACGTATATACATATATGCGTACGTTCTATTCTCGATTTTCCCTTCGTCACTATATCCTTTCACATACAGTTTCGCCAATGTTACTCTATTAATTTCCTCGGGTTTGTTATACTTTGTTAGATTGCTCTGGAAACTTTTGAACACTGCTCAAATTTTCGATATTTAATTGGATCATAATGTGAATTATATAATCGAAAAACAAAAGAAATTATACGAAGCCGCTGGAGATCTGTTAACTTTTTATTGTTGTCTAAAAAACTGAGGGTTCAATATTGTAAAAGTTTGTTCGCAGTAGAGTAGAAGAGTCTTCGAAATATTTTCAATGGCTATTTTATGTGAATTCTTATCCTTCATTTTATTTCTGCTATATGACATTTATAATTTTTTTTCATAAAGGCAGTCGTAAAGTCACCAGCGAACTTGATATGCGGTACAACGTCTTTGTTGGAGATGTTGATGGAACATTTCATTCCAATCATGTGACTTTCATAACAGTTATCAATTGATTCAATTTTGTTAAGAGTGGATGAAAATTTAATGAATAACATTATTTTTGTTATAACTGTGGACATCTTAATTTCTACTGATGCAGAGCTGGTTTCACTGTTTTTCTCTTTCCTTTTCATGTTCAACTTTTAATTAGTAATTATAAAGTATCTATCACACTCGTTATTATCTGGATGTTTGATTCTTCCAAGTTGAATGAGCTATTAAAATCTCCAACCATGTTCATGTTGACATGGGATTATTCAGGGTTTGCGATTTGTTTGTAATCATCACGAGAACGACATCCACGAAATGCTAGTGAATACTTCATTGTAAAATGATCTCTGTGATGGAGATATGAACAGAGTTTACTAGATAGCTTTCAACAAACATACAATAAGCTTCAAACACAATACAGATAAGTTTTTCACAATTTGGACGAAAATATAAAATGATAAATAAATAAATAAATAAATAAATAAATAAATAAATAAATAAATAAATAAATAAATAAATATGTAAAGATAGCAAGATCTCTTACAGCTTTTTGAATAAATCAGAAGTTATGACAATATGTAGGGCAACATCATACGCAAGACGAAAAGAAAATGGTGACCATCAATAGAAAAATAAAATTTGAACTCCGGCACCATATCAATAGAGTATATCGTCCTACTAGGACACGTAACAGTATATTTTCAAGCGGATGTGAAGCTTGTATGAGCCCATCAGTCCATGCGGTCAGTCTTCCGTCGAAATACCCCTATACAGGTGAAACCGCGCATGCCAGTGGCAAGAGGCAAAGATGCAATTCTGTTTCATTCACCCCCACACAACTTCGGCTACATTATATAGTTCAATGTCTATATGTACCATTGTTTCATTGGTTACGTTACATATATTCATATATACACGTTCGCTTGCATTTGAATTGGTATATACGCCAGTAGCCCACAAGTGGAAACGGAAATTAACCTGTTTCTTTTTGGTTAGCTATTGCAGATTAATCGAGGTCTCTATTTCTCTTCTCGATGGCCTCGAGAATGGTCAGATTCCCATGGAGGTTAATGTGTCTATCCTGGATATTCCCACATGCCACATTATTTTATCTGTAGCTGACTGTGCATTTTTATTCTTGGTTCACTATTTTTATTCTTTATCAGTTCATTTAGTTGAATTACTGTTAAGTAAACTTGGGTGGATTGAATGACTGCTGTCCTGGGATGGTTAGATATTGGAATAATTCATAATTTTTATAATGTTAGAGATTGATTGTGGTTGAATTTTGTTTTGAATCATTTTTTCTTAGAATATTACAAATAAGAAAAGAATATTATTGCAAAGAATATTACAAATAAGACTCAATCGGTGTACTGAACTGTCTTTATTTTTCCTAGAATTCATGTGACGAAATATCAACCAGATCGTCACAATTATTTTATCTGGTTCGACTTCATTAGAGTGAGATACTTCAACAAACTCAAATCTGAATCGCCTCGATTTGTCGTGGATTATCAATCGTCACTCTCATTGTGTACATTGAGTTCTTCGAAGTAGACTGCAAGCGCCGATTTTCAATAAGTCTATTTTATGGCCGAGATGAAAGAAGGAACAAAAGAATACTTTTCTTCGTAATAAATATCGAAATTTGTCATACAATTTTGAAAATTCATGTCTACCGATATATTATTTGTAGAAACGTCATCAAAACATTTTTTCTTGCGAAATCTTATGAAGAATCAAAAAGCATTCATACGATTCTTGCGTATATCTAATTTTACTCGCGCACGAATTGAAAAACTCTTCAACATAACACAAATTCAATATTTCTATGTATGAAAGTCAATTTGGTCGACTCTATATTTCACATTTTAAACTACAAACTGTAAAAAAAATACCTATCAATAAATTCTCTGTCATCCCACTACTTCTGACCGGTGTCAGTTTCAAACATTCCCAAATATAATTCTCCATGATATTTTACGCAGTATCCAGTCAAAAAATAACTGTCTTTTTCACTCAAATATCAAAAACAACATATCTGAACCGAATAAATGATCCCAAACAACAATTTGCAACCGTAACTTCCTTCTTGCACATATTGTTTTTCTAAATGTGCCATACAACATGAAACGGATACAATATCAATAGTATCCGTTACCATAGTACCACCAAGCTACCTATACCACCACGACAATTCACCTCAATATTGTAATTGTCGATTTCAAACGTAAATGGTGCAAATTGCAACACAATCTCGCCATGTACCTTCACAAACACAATTCCCTTTCAACACAAATATACTTCATCATAAGTACGTCGTTGCAAGCACAACGATAATGGCAAAGTTAAAGTCACTTTTCAAATATTCAATTCACATCACGCGATACCGATTCCCAAAGTAGTAACATCACTCCTTAAACGCGTCTCGAATATCCATTCAATATACGTAAATGCATATAAATGTAACATTGTGTTGCAAAAGTGAGTGAGTTCTACAATGTACAAGAGCTTGCTTATCAGCATTGCTATATGGACTATGAATGTTGTCAATATACCTTTACTCTCCTGAGTACGATGCCCAAGGCCATCGCGAATGTGCCGAATATCCTACAGCTATCTAAGCAAGTTGCATCACGTTATTTTAGTGGAGGGGCAAATAATACCCTCGGTATTTGGCCTCGCCACTACTACAGCCACTTTCAACTCCCTTCTCCACCCTTATTCTACTCCTCCTCAGAAACCTTTAGATGACTTCTACCACCCCGAGTAACTGGAACTCATCTAACTTGCTCGTTGAAAGTGAGCGAGTATGCGCTTTTACCTCTTCTCACTCTCGCACATTTACTTTTGCTCTATACTTATTCCGTCTTTGACTGTAGCTATTTTTGTCTCTTGGGCCAAAAGACTCTGTCGGGAGTGATAAGGATTCACAATTTACTGCCGTTCGTATCCACTGTCTTACCACTTTTGTTCATTCTCTCGCTCTTCATTGTTGCTCTTGGAATTTTGTGTAGTTGGCTGATCGTTTTCTTTCTATTTCACTTGTTATATATCTTGGACAGAATTCTGTCGAATAGTTTTGACTTTGTACACTTACGAGTTTATATAATGTCAAGAAATTTATTAATGTTTAGTAAATTATTACTTCAATCACAGTATCAACGAACCTATCAATTACAATAAATAAACAAGTAGGGTTCTCATGGCTAGAAGTAGATATTTTTCAGTGGTGCTTATTTCCAGAATCGCTTTTTCATTTTTGATACTAATAGGAATCATTAAAAACTTCCTGATGCCACCGACGGTTATTTGTTCCTTCGCATCGCCCGCTCGCGAATTGATATCTATCCATGAAGATTGCGTTGCGTAGTGAAGCGAAAGAGAAAGAGAGAAAGAGTATATGTATATATACGACGAGCGATATTGACATAAATATATCATTACATATATGTATGTATAGAAATATATCATTAACGCTCTGCCAGTCGCTCAGAAATTTCTATCCTTTCGTTTGAATTCTATTTTCCAATATGTTTTTCGGAAAATACGAAAAACCTACTCGACCGAATCGGACCAAAATCTAATCAGCACCAAATTGCGCCCAGCCCTATCGATGACATTATCAATCATCCAAATCGCGTCATTAGTTCGTAATCGTACGGCATAGAATTTAATCACATACACACACACACACACACACATATATACACACATATAGACAATAAACAAAGAATAGCCGGAATGTGATGGGGGGACTTTGAAACATCGAGATCTATCAAATAATTGATTTTCGATTTTAAGGGTCATTACAATAACTTCCTCTATCGGGAGGTTAATCAGCACAAGTATTTTAATTTGTTTGTGTAGATTTGGAGTGATTGTGCTGAATAAATATTTATTGGTAGTTGATACCTTATATTTTTTATTTCCGTGAGTTCTTTTTTTAGTGTAAGAGCAATTTTTTTTTTATTTTTCTTCATTTATTGGAGTTAAATGTTTGTATGAGAATGATAATCATGACTGTTTGGAGAAAATGGAGAAGAAAAAAGAGTGTCCTTTCTATATAGAGAATGAATGGAAAGAAAAAGAAATTGAAATTGCATTCAGCTGTTTGTTTCACTCGTATAAAAAAGAATGAATATGGGAGAGCAACTACGAAAACATCTGGTATTTACAAGAGTCATTCATCGAGCTTAGCGCCATAGTCTCGTTCTATGTAGTTTCTGTCCTTTACTTTTCTATTTGCTCCTCTTTCCTCTCACTCGCATATACATATAATGTTAGCTGTAGTTTCTCCCCCATTGGTGGGATGAAGTTTACGCAACGGCGCCCGCTTCAAACTCTCACGAGGGTGGTTTTCCCTTGTCTCAATAGCTATATATGAATGTACGACGAAGAGATATAATGGAGCGTCAGGAGAAAAGGGGAATCCACCGACGATAGTTTCAGATTGCCCGGATATCCCTGTGCGATTAACGATCGTAAAGATTTGAAGATTCAACCGATGATGATATATAAATTGTATGTAATCTTATGATTTCTATCCATCTATTTTTAGTCCTTATTGTTTTCAAATATTATTTATATTCAATCAGTCAATCTGCAGTTTAATTTGTCATTTCAAAGATGAAATAATAAATAATAAATAATAATAAAATTGTTAATTGATAACAGGAAATTTCCTGTGCTCACCTCAAAAATTTTTTATTTCGTGTTGGAATTGAAGAAGATAAAGTTGAGGGTATTAATTTTTCGATACATATAATTACTGATTTAGTGATGATTAATTGCATCTAACACATAAAGTTTGATATTTATCTTGAGAAAGTGAAATATTGATTCGTGCTAAGTAAACATTGAATTCATTCGACATCCAGAGTTATTTAGAATGCAAATGTTCAACTACATTAATAGTGAGAAAAAATCTTCGAAACTGAGAAAAAATGTTCAAACATCTTCTTCTTGTTCTGATAATCTTACGCAATTTCTTTTCCATCATAGTTAACAATAATTTTTTATACTCTCAGTGAATAATAATGAAAATTTCTTCATAATCAAATAATAATATCCCATTACCATAATTTAAAATACATATAAACGACATAGGAAACTTAATTTTCATGACATGTTCTGAGAATTTTCACATTGCAAATTTGAATATCCGTCGTTAAACGAAGTTTTCGGTTAAGCATGAAGATTTAATGAGGCTTGAGAGGTGAGTTTACGTGCTGTGGGTGTTAGTTAAGTGTGAAGGAATTGTGAGGTGTGAGTGGGAGAATGTATCATATATTTTCAACAAGAGTAGGGGACGACATGCCAAGTCTTACATTTGGATTTGCTCAAACATGAGAACGTAGCAAGTGTCGTACTTGGATTTTAATGGCAAATGTCTTTCCTAACGAGACATGAGTACATAGAGAAGAAACTCTGTCTATTGAACATCGTGCAGTTGTAAATACACATTAGTGAATATGAACAAACATAAAGAACACATAAAATAATTTTTCTATGATGCGTAAGATGAAATAGTGAGATGGTGTTGAGCGAGCACGTTCGCTTAAAATTGTAATGAAAAGGAAGTATCGTAAAAGTGTGAACTCTTATGAGTGTTGGCCCATTACTCGGACTATTTCATACTTCTGCCACCACTTCAGTTTGAAATTCATTCAGATTAAGTGCCGGACTAGTATAAAGAAGACTAAGAAAAAAGAAAACACATATATAACTACATGGCTTAGAGATAGTAATATAAATGAATAGATAGGAAAGGAATAATTTCATCTCTCGTTATATTTAACCGCAAGATTTATATCACTGCTGAAAACATAAACGTTCAAGAAGTACTTGGAATTTTTTTTGATATAATAAATTTTTCTAATTAACTTGATACAGTTGCTGTGTAATGAATGATTAATTTTTCTTTTTTTATAGTTGGTAATTGAATACACTATTTAAATATTAGTATGAATATGTTTATGTGATAAAAATGATGAGTGTAAATGGGGCAGACATTTGGCAATTTATAGAATTTTGAAATGAATAAGTTGGAGAATTTTTCTAATTACAATTCTTATGAGTATCGATTGTGATTATTCTTACCGATGATGCTTCAGACGAGATGTGGATGACATATAAGTAGAAGTACGTTGCTTGAATGCATCAAATGTAAAGCGATCCAACCCTTGCAGTATCATTCTTGATGAATGTGAACTCGAGTTTCTTTTCATGAAATTCTATCGCAAAGGGAGAAGAACTTCATTTCCTCCAATAAATTTCCTACGACTTCATTCAGAATTTTTTTGTATATCCTTGTATTGACCTGGAAAACTTAGTGATAGAAATAGAAATGGATTTTAATTATGAAAATAAAATGGAGTATATTTACTTCTAGGATTTGGTATAGAATTTTATATGGTCGAGAAGAATGAAGCAAATAATTTTGTTATAGATTTATTTTCAGAATGAAACCAAACAATCCGTGAATTAAAATTCAATGAATTATTTGAGAAAAAAAGAAAACCCCGTGATTTCTCATTTTTTTTTTGTATATAAGTCAGCCAAGACTGTTGAAGTCAATTGCACAACCTCCCTATTGCCCAATATAAATTCTCGAGAGTAATATTAAATTACACGATTGACTTCATTGCAATGAATTCGCATTTTATCATTTCGTGTCCGTACCTCAAAGAAATATTCATTCATTTATTTTTCCTCATCTCTTTTCTTCATGCTCTGCACGTGACCTCCTTGCGCCACCCATCGTTTCCGGATCGCAATAAAATTTCCAATGAGTGTTGGAACATTCGGTGAACTTCAATGAGAGACGATTAAACTTTTAATGACCGCCGCCGGTAGAAATTTCAACGGGATGTACCGTGTTCTCTTTACTTCCCTTGAGTGTCGCTCGAGTTCTCATCACCAAAGGAAGAGCGCATTTACCTCTTTTTCAAACTTGTAAAAAGCACTTCTTTCTCATTTTTCCATTCAATTATTTATTATATTTATTTCCTCTTTTATTTTGCATTCAGTCTTTCTGACAATTTTCCACACTTGACCCACGGCAGTTTTTTGGACTTTTCAGTATTCCTCGTCACGCAAAAGACTGCGCAATTTCTTTTTATTTTTTTCCCCTCTTTCTGCCATGACGACCAATTGAATTATCTGAGCACTTTCAATCACGCACATTCGCTTGCACATTATACAATGAGAACTGCTTCAACAAAAATACTGCGAAGGCAAAAATGAAGGATATCATTGCAAATGAAATTTTTATTTACCAAACTTTTTATTTCTCTATGGAAAAAATTAGTTTTGGTGTAGCCCCCTTCCCCACGTATCTGCGTGTGTCGTCCCTGTTTGATCCATCAAAGATTAAAATATAGCATAAACATCGGATATTGAAACGGATGTCATAGAAGAGGATTAAGCAACCCCATGACATTCCGTCAAATAGGAAGGAAATAATTCATTACCATGAGTGGCTTTTTGCACATTTTCCCAAAACACAGTTGTTCCAATAAACGTCACAAATATTCATAGAAACGAAAAAAATTGAACGAATAAACAAAAAGTTTCTCAATTAAAACATCAATACACCACCATATTCCACTTGGCAAACAGACAAAAAAAAAAGATTAAACACCGTGAATACAATTTTACAAGAGAATAAAACACAAAAATACGAAAATGAAAAGTTAATTATTATTAAAAATGTTTAGTGCACACAATGATGAAATAAAAAGTATATTAAATTTCTACAATATTACGGTTTGGCATATACGAAAAAAATATTAATAATAATTATTATCATTATTATAACAATAAAAAAGCTTGCAGAATGGAAAGAGAACAAAAAATAATACCGAGAAATTGCATTTATTTTTAATACTAAACAATGCAATAATATAAATTAAATTCACATGGAGAAATGGAACGCCAGTTCTTGTTTGTTTTTTTTTTTTTTTTTTTTTCAATCACTGTATATACTCTTATCAGTTGTGTTATTTAATTGTTTTTGAAATTCATTTTATTCGCGTTATCATCATTGTTATAAGAACGTAAATCGTCTGATGACTGTACGGTGAATTCATAAATAAAAGGTATGGGGGAATATTCGTGAATACAAAATATACACGTGTGTGTATTGAGTACACATGTGTGGTATGCTCATAGCAAAACCACATCCTCTCATGACAACATAGTGGGTGTACGATACTTCATGGTTTCCAGAGCGATCAACGGAGTTAGCGTGAGCATACGAAGCACAAGGTGATAGAGGAGCGTTATGGGGGTAGAGAATTGAGGGTGGGTGAATGAAAGAGTGAACGTAGAAAGGGGCTGGATGTAGTGCGATTCTTGTGGTGTAGAGCGACTCGTGTGAGAAATTCTAGAAAACAACGATAATAATATTCTACCTACGAAAATTCATCTTCTCCTAATTTTCCTCTTAGAGTGGTTTATAATTTTATTGGAGAAAATGAACTTTCGATTTTAGCACTTCAATATTGCGGATGAAAACTAATTTCAACTGCTATTTAGCTAACAATAAGTCAACGAGAATTTTTTTATGTTCACGATTGTAACATTTTTAAGTAAATCCTCTCATTACCAATAGCTATGTGCCACGAAATGTCTGATCGAATCGTTGATTTTCCCTAAAAAAAGGAAAAAAAGAAATAGAAAAATCCATCAAGATAACATGACAGACGAAAAAAATTTATTAGGAACGGGACGAACAAATTGATGTGATAAAAATTTATGGAGCAATCAGAATTGAATTCCAATGTGTAAAGAATATTTGAAAATATTTATAAAATTTGTCGTCCATTTTCTATTATTAATATCTTAATAAATCTGGACAGATTTCGATGCATCAATAATGAACATCAAAATATTTAATATAAATGTAAAACTGATGTAACTGTTAATCCCATCCAAAGTATGTCAACTCACAGTATACAATCAGTTCAATTATAAAAAAAAACAAATGAATATTTTCCAATATCAACACAATCCTCTCATCACATAAATTGAATTCAACAACCAATCATTTTGGAGTATACTAAATCCATGTTTAATAAAACATCCATATCAAACATCATTTTCCATTATACATTTCAATCCATCTCTCGTAATCCATACAATTACAATAACCACTCAACTCGTCTCTAATATTGATATTAAACCATATTTGTTTACCTTAAACCTCCAACGAAAATCAAATATAACAGAGTATAAACAGTAAACCTGACAGACACACTCGCATGGTCCAAATGTAGGATTCAAACATGCACACATGTGTTAATGTGCTTTATATCATAGCCACATTGGCCACCCTCTTTCGCTATCCACATTTGCCTCATTTCTCACTCTCTGCTTCTATCTCTCATTCTCTTTCTCTATGATGCTACTATGAATGTGCTATATCGTGATACTACTGATGGTGGATGCTACCGGTGCTTCAACCAAATACCCTGATGTTTAGCTAACAGTTTCGGTATGTACCTCAGTGTACCGATCCAATCGAGCGTGTACGTGATTACCAGAATCGCGCATGGGGAA
This sequence comes from Meteorus cinctellus, assembly GCA_030523045.1. Taxonomy (NCBI): domain Eukaryota; kingdom Metazoa; phylum Arthropoda; class Insecta; order Hymenoptera; family Braconidae; genus Meteorus; species Meteorus cinctellus. The sequence continues at coordinate 49,603 of JAPYZF010000358.1, forward strand.
TTGTCTCCCTCTCATCATCGTGTATTTACTGAGACACTGTCTATGTACGGTCATAAATAATTTGCGTATGTATTTGAATGTATAGATTTGTGTTGATGTGATGTGTGTGTTTATTAGAGGTTGAGAGGAATATGAAGAGAAGGCGAGTAACGAGGTCGCCATGGAATTTGTGCTCACATTAATCGCACCTGACTGTCACTATTAAATAGACCATAATCGATTGAGTTTCATGTTTCTCTGATCAATGTCTGTTTATATACATAACTTTGAACGATTTCACATTGCGTATACGCATTTGCATTGATTTCAGGTACACTACACAGGCAAAGATGGTGGATACTGGCACAGGCACTCTCTATATTATTGGATCGTTCAAACGACAGACTGTTGATGCGGACTTCAAGGTGAGATGATTGGATGGGGTAATGGATAATTTGGTGTTTGTGTTTTTGGCGTGTTTATGTTTCGTTAGGAGTTGATGAATAGTTGGTGGATGTTTGATGTGAGAGGTGATTTAATTGATACTGGAATGAATTGATTTCTTGTTTGTTCTTCTGTTTTTTAAGTGAAGATTATTTAGTTTGGTTTAGTTTGGGATGGAGTTAGTGGAGATGTCAGATCGTTACTGGTTTAATTCAACCTGATATGTCATGTGTATGTGGGATTATTTGATTATGTGATTTAAACTTGACTATTTTTTTTTTCAGTGATCAGATGATGATGAACTTGGAATTGAAGTTGTGTTATAATTAATGAACGCCAAGATTATGAGCATTATTTCTATTTGGTTCATCTTTATATTTCGTTAGTTATTTTGAATAGTGACTGTGATTATTTTGCGATGCAGTTTCGGAAGGATTGAATAGAATTATTGAACATTTGTTCGATATTACTGATTTTTTCAAGGTATTTGTTATTTTATCAATGATAGAGCGTGGGGGGAGATGGTGAAATCGGAATTGAATTCCCATTCATCGCAATAGGAATTGAAGAAACACTCCGCATCTGATCAGCATATAACATAAAAAAATCACGGCTTCATCCATATAATCGAACTGCTGTAAAATAAATACATACTGCTGTATAAATGAAAAAAGCTCTGCGTTTTCCCGATAAATATTGATGAGAAACTTTTCATAGTATATATTTATTTAAATTTTTTGTACCTATGCAAGACACAATAGCTGATATTATTTGCAGTGAGGATTCATTGTTCTAACAGGTCAAAGAACTAAATTGTTACTGACTGGATTAAAGCTGCAGACTTTTACGTAAGACCAATCAAGGCAATCACTTGGATTAAATTATGAGATACATTGCTCTGTGAAATAAATATCAAGATTGAATCTTATTGGATTATTTTATGTAGATGTAATTGGATCCAACAGAATTCGTGCAATTTCCTTAGTTTGAAAAACTGATCTTGGGATACTGAAAGATCATTAGATGTGATAAAATACAGTTGGATATCTAACGAAAATAAAGAACTAGTATTATATTACATCAGTTCCATTGATTTCGAATCTGGGAACATTCAGAGTCGAATGAATTCTGCATTTGCTTTGATTCGAATATCTAATTATTGAAGGAACTTTAATTTTATTGGACATAACTTCGATTGTCTATAGATGTTCAGCAACTTCATTAGAATGCTGTGCTGACTCTACACTGAATATCCAATTATGTTACTAAATGTAGAGCTTTATTCTCGATGCATTGTGAACACTTGCCAATATTTTGGAGTGTGTAACGTTTGTTTCTGTGAAAAAAATTCGCAAATGTGTGAAAATATCTATAATACTTCAAATAGAAAACTACAAATTCAGCAACACACTTGGATTCGTAGTTTGAAAAAGTTGCCGGTGTTGAAACACCTACTCATTAATACTCGAGCATTCCACTCTTCACTTGGTGTGTTGAAAAATGATTCGAATCACCTCAACTCTTTCTACCTACTTACACAAAATCATTAAATACTCAACTTGAAGCATCCACTTGGAAAAAAACTATTCCCACCAAATACCTACTTGTTCAAAAGAAAAAGTTGGAGCGAAGTTTGAACATGAGTTCGAGAGATACAAAACCACAGATGAATGGACAGCGACACATGTTGAACACTTCTAATCGTCTATGTGTCAGCACGATAGAAAATATTGCGAAGTTACGTCTCAACTTTTATCTCATGTTGCATCAACGTCTACTCTGTAATTCAATTATACTCAATAATGATAGGAGATGAGTGCTATATAATAATCTATAATATAATAATGAAATTATAATTACTGAGTAGTCACCCGATAGACTACTAAGAGACTCAGCTATATTCAACCTGAATTATAACCATGAAAAATTAATACTATTTAACATCTTTTTGTGGTGTATAAAAACGAAGCTGGAAGGAACTAACATTGACAATTAAATCTTCATTCAATTAAATGGCAGGACTTAAATGTAATGTTCATGGATGTGAAGTGTTGTAAAATCATCATCAGGATTGTCAAAAAAACCAATTGGAGAGCAGTGTAATATTATGTATTTGTTCTTAATATAGAGATATAAATCTGTCTTGTTAGTTGCTGGGTGCATTCATGCTGGTATATACCATGGGAATCATCCAAGTAGTGTCGCATAAACTCTCTACCTCTTATCGAGCAACTACAGTCGCGTTGGATTATCTGCTCATTCGTATATATATATTAAATTGAGACCCTGGGTCTGTAAATAATTTCACTTTACATTGGGAGAATGAAGTTCTTTAAGTGGTACTTTGTTGTATCACTTGGAAAACTCGAAGAAAATACAATCATCTGTTCATCTGTTTGTCTATTAATTATGGTAAAGAATTTGTAGAAGCTTTTCAAGCTTATGCATTTTCATGAAATGCGTCTACTTGGAAATTAGATTTTGAAGAAGAGTCGAATCTCGTTATAGATAATCGATGATGGATTCAAGTGAAATCCAAGAAAGGGGATGGGAGTTATTGTTATTAACTTTCAATAGTGCTTTCTTGAACGAGATAACAAATTCCTGAGAATAAAAACCTTACAAAAGCTTGGTACTGTATAATTATTCTTAATTTTTATAGGAATGATATTAAATTATAAGTAAACTTTAGAAGTTGCAGATGGGGATAGTGTAATTTTACTGTTGTAATTACACATTCGTAAAGCCATCATGTATGAAGTTCTGATTAGGCAAATTGACGAGGAATTGATGTCTCAATAGATGTAACAGTTTTAACGATCAAAGAACACATCACATTTGGATTTGAAATCAGTTGGACTTTGTTATTACAAAATGTGTGATGGATGATAATAATAAGAATTAAGATTTCATTTCCAACGCTGCCCACTTCTCAATGCTTGTTCAAAATTGCCAATGAATCAGACACATATTTCCAGCAATATATTCTATCATAGAATTCAAGAAGTGAAGATATTGAATATTCTATATAATACAGGAGAAGCTCTATTTGAAATTAATATACCGAAGCACGAAAAAAGCTTTTGAAAAAATCCACAAATAAATAACAGAAAATAATTGTACCTGTCGACAAGGTCGTACTACATAAATGGTGGATGGATATACGAATTTTACGAGAGTACTAAAAGTTGTTCTCATTCTTTGTGAAGTAGGTGCCAGCATCACCAGTACTGCAAAATTTTCTCACGTTATCATAAAGCTGCTGTTATCTTCTTTCATCGAAGCATGCGCAAAAAAACCCATACAGATATACACATATTTACAACACACAAACGATAAAAAAAGTACTTATCGTTTTTTCTTTTCCACTTTGAAGGATATATTTATGCAGCATAAGCAAACACAGCCATGTAGATGTAAACAATTTGCTATTTTGTACATAGGTATATTTGCAATGTTTTGTATTCATGTCGAATAAGCCAAGTGCCATTATATTGTACAGCTTCACACAACAGAGACAGAAGTGAATACAAAGAGAAAGAGAATTGAGAATTTATATGTCCATGTATATATATATACGATTTGCAAAAGTGCTTGAAGTTTGTGTGCACGACAGGTCACGCGGGACTCGATTATGCTCAGAATAATTCTCTTGAGTTTCATCTGAGAATGTACTTTGAGTTTTGAAGATACGATTCAGTTGGGGAAATTGGAAGAGCAGCATTATCGTATGTCAGACCAGATAATTTTAGCTTATTAATTATAATGTCTGTTCGATATGTCGAATATCTTGATAGTTAAAATTGAATTTATCATGCACTTGGTGAAAGTTGTATCTAAAGTTTGGGTGTTTAATTTTAACTATATTCAAGTTGGAATTAGCTTATGATTGAAGATGATTGGATTTAACAGAAGTTTTAATGGGCAGTGAAATATATACTGTGATGAAGATTTTGAAATAATTTGTATGGTGAAGTTGTTATAGTAGTTATTCAAGTCGGGTCGATGACTGGAGATTGACACTCTGGTGATAGGAATTAAATTGTTGAGTGTGGATGATAATTGATTGGATTCAGTTTGAATAAATTCAAAGAAGGTAGTGATCACCGTATGATCGTGCCTCGAGGTTCGAATAAAACACATGTACCATAATTTTCCGCAAAAAACATATCACCACTTGAATCTAATTGCTTTTTTCATATAAAAAGTATCAACTCTTTGTTGGTATGGACCTATGGACAATATGAATAGAAATGTACATCATAGAAGAGACATTTTTATCAATTATTGATGTCAACTAATACAATGAAAGCTCATGAAAGAAGAGACGTCATTGAACTGTTTCAATTGTGTTGCAATCATCTTGTGATGTTAGATATGGATGAAATGATAGTTGCGATGAGAATAATAGAGCTTTCCTATCAGAAACATTCAAACAATATTTTTTCTTCTATCTCCATTCTTATTTTTTGCAATAAAAAAGACATTTGGCTTTTATGATTGCAGTTGTACCTGACATCAAATGTGACATCGAGCGACTTCAATATGGGCTACAGTATGACGGGTACATTAGAGCGTGGCTGCAAGAAAACCAACACATTTCAAATGACACACTTTGCTGTAATACGACGTCGAGACTACGAGAAGGCATATGAAGATCCGAATCCCACCTAGTGTTCATCACCACCCACACATTCAGAGTGTGGGGATTACGAGCATTATACGTAGATAATACATTGACACTTTGACAAAATAGTTAAATGATACAAGCAAAAAAAAATAGAAAACAAAAAAACACTTTGTGAAAATGAAATTTGCGAGAAAAAGTAACAGAAAACATCGAAAGTAGATACAGAGAGAAGGCAAGAAAAATTGACAGAAACTTTTACACTTCAAGTGTTTTTTATTCTCATGCGCTGTCATCAAACAAACGGAATATAAAAAAACAAAAGGGAAAAGTTGGCTTCATTGTATTATCGACACTTTCGTTTGTTCTTCGCTGCCATAGTCATCGAGGGATATTCCACCAAGTGAAAAAAAATTTACCGAAAAGAAGAAGAAAATAAATAAATTCAAGTCACGTGAGCCAACATGCCCAGACGGAATCTCTCAAACTCAGCACGTTTGTCGTCACACTTTTGTCCTTCCAAAAAGAATTGTCGTTGTGTCGATCGTGTTGGCACGAGTATTATATACCTCTTTGTCCTATCCAGGACTGGTGCGCGCTACTATTCTTGTGTCCTCATGATCGTTAATTCAACGAGGAAGGCAAGATAGAATAAGAAATAAAAGCATGGAATAAGAGAATGAGAAAGAGAATTTGATGAGAAATTATGAAAACGACAAAAAAAACGGGCGACGAAAATTATTGTGAACATCCTAACGGAAATGTATTTTGCTATCTGATAATTCTCTGCAATTCAAACAGAGAAAAAGTTACGTTCATTCATTTATCTGATTTTTCTCTGACTGCCCACGTTTTATAGTTCTTGTTTATCCTCTCTCATTATGTTTTATTTGACTGTGGCAGTAAGAGTTGATCCTTTTTCCAAATGAAAATTAATCGTGATGATAGGAGAGTGAGAGAAAGAGAGACTGGTAAGAACGAAAGACACTCAAAATAAAAAAAAAAATGAAAAATAATGATCGATTGAACATATTTTAGAAACGTGCAGGCTCATTCGTTTCACTATAGTTTGATTAATTATGAATTTACAAAAGGAAATGCATTACTTAATATAGAAAATGATGAAAATCCAAAAAAAGAAAAAAAAACGGGAAAAAAATCGAGCAGATAATATTGTAAGGCAAATATATGTCACAAGAAAGAAAAAAAACGTCCAAAGGTAGGATTTAATTTAATTTAATTTCATGTCTGTTTTGCGTATCGCTTTCATTACTATTTATTGCCGTTATAGCCTTTTTTTCTTCTCATAATTCTCATTCATATATATGAAAAGTGATTGAATCATTACCAAAGTACTAGCACGTAAGCGATAAAAAAACAGTCGTTTATCCATTAATCAATTAAATAATGTATTTATTATACATAATTTTATTATCATACCTCTTTGTTATTTTTATTAGTTTTCTGTAATAGTCATGTATGATAAAATATGACTCTTTGACAACTGTGAGTTAGACTATAAACATGAATGTGAGAGCGACAATGAGCTCGCGTGAGCTTTCATACTTTCTTTCATTTTATTTTTTGTTATTTCTTTTTATGGCAATTTTATTTTTTTTCCTCCTATAAGATTAAGGTGGTTCACATTTGTGCGCGAAAGTCATGAGTCATTGGGGAACAGGAGTGATATTACGATAATTTATTCAGTCAATGCGTGAGATTATTTGTTATAAGGGGTTACGTAACTCTGGCAGGCTCCAAACTGGGTCAGATAAACCAAATGTTTACAGTAGATAAGTTTTGTTCTTTCTAACAAAAAAAAAAAAAATGCTCTCTGCAGCAGGATTAAACAATATCCTTCCATAATCTCAATTGAGGAAAGGGAATATTGAAGTAGTGTTGAGTATTGTTATCAGCAATGAAAGGAATTAAATTTTCTCCTTGTGTGTCAACTATGATAAACAAGGGTGAACAAATTCTAACATTATTGTTTACTCAACAGAAGAACCATTCTTTGTTCACTCGTAAAAAGTACATTACAGTATGAGCTATATGGAATTTTATGACAAGAACACAACATTATGATATAAAAAGTCGCTATGAAAAATTTTATGCAAATTGATTCACTAGTCCCCAAAGTAAGTTTATTACCTATTCTGAGATCTTTTTCTCACGAATGAAAAACACGTGTAATTTTTTACCCAACCCTGACAACATTTGTTTAAATAAATTATTGAACATGAAAATCTGTTTCTTATGAATAATTCACAAACAATTCGCGGGATTCATTTTAAGCAGTTTTACAAAAATATAAATAATTTCAAAATCAATGAGTAGTTCATAGCGTGGCGGAAACGTAACCCCTAGAAGTGACACTATTTTATTCTATATACTTTCTTCTTCAATTATTGCTATTCCTCTTAATTTTTTCATGGAAGAAATAAAGATAGTCAACAAAAGGGTTATGAAACTCTGTATTTTGGAATATAATACACGTTGTGGAATTATTGCGACGATATAATTGCCAGAAGGATTATACTCATCATATTGATGGTATGGAGGTTGATTGAGTGAAGCTGAAGCAAAATCTATCAAGTCGGGATATATCCCATTGGTATTAAAGTGGAGCTTAACTCCATTTGCTACTGCTCTCATCTTCAGAAGCTTATATACATTTATAGCTGTCATATATACGTATTTACATGGTAATATAATCTGCACCTAGCTTATGATATTTCAACTTTGCTCAAAGCACATTAGTTGATCCCATAGACAAGCATTATGTATATAATTTATGGTAAAAGTAGAGAATATGTGGATTGGTGAAATACTCAATATATTCTCTCCTAAAAATTAGCATTGTACACTTGTAAATGATGCGTGTAAATAGATTGCGTGTTTTATTCATTCAATCTGCTCTTTTTATTGCTGGAATAAAAGATACATTTATCTTTTTTTTCCAATGCTCAATGCAACTTATCAATGCCCTGGACCCCCCCAATGACTCTTATACATTCAACAGTTTATCATTGGGAGAAAGTACATTTTCAATTGTATAATGTATATATATTCGTATGTAAATGGCATACGAACAATGGATGAATTCCAATAGGAAATAAATTTCAACGTGTAGATCACGATTGAGCCGGAATCAAGTCGCTTAACCCTTCGAGTGCACAATCCCACTATAGGAATTTACGGTTTAAATGGGGTCAGATTGATTTTATGCTATTACACAATTCAATATGTCAATGTAATGTATGGATTTTCTAACTTCTTTTTTGTCTCTGAGATTATTTGGAGGAATTTTTCGACGTGTATGGATTGAATTTTTATCATTAGATAATTCGAAATTTATGACGTCGATTTTATTTTCGTTTATTGATTTATGGTGAGGAAATAATGGATGAGACAAAACGGAATTTTGAATAGTGAGTTGCTGCGATGGGAAAGAAGTATATGTAGAGATGTGTTTTACCTTTTGTTTTGATGAGTAATGTAGAGCAAAAAACAAAATCTTAAATTCAAGATGTTAAATATTTTTTCAAAGGGGACAATAATTATAATTACTTCTATTTGAAGAACAATAGTCGCGAACACATTCTGAAATTAATATATCATGAAGGTTACAAAGTTCCTTTTCCACTACAGTGGTAAGACATTTTTCAGAGCTGATAAATCAAATTTCATAACTAGAAAACGAAAAGATAGAGCCAGTTGAATTCATCAAACTCGTTCCCAAATAATTAATGACAAAAAGTATGATATTTTCATTGAATCAACTTTTGCTGCAGAATAATTAATTTAGGAAGTACACAGTAAACAAAAGAAATTAAAATAACAAAAGTTAGAGTTGATGAACAAAGTAGCTACAACGAATGTACAAAAACAAAAATACCCCATACTTCTGAAACGCAATTAAATCAACAATAGCGTATTGTTCATGGTAACTACGAAAAGCTCTGCAGCATTTCTATAATTGGATGAAAATTCTCGTCTTGAAACAATACTATGTGCACTTTGAGGGTTAAAATAATTATTTACTAGATTGTTATTATTCAATGAAATTATGTTCACTTTTATCTTTTTTTTACAATTTTCAATTTTATTTTTAGGCAGAAGCATTTTAGCGCGTCACAGGGTTTAGGCTGGAGTGTATCCAATGTCTATGCGTTAGTGTGTAATTATAAATAAAAAGAGTTCGCTGATATGGTTTTGTGAGGGTCGTAATGCGAATGACATGAAGCATTTCACAATACTTCATCGGTTACTTATAACAAACAGCAGAAAAAAATGAAAAAAAGGAAAAAAAATACCAAATGAAATGGAGAAAATTCAAATTATTTTTATTGATGCAGGTGACGCATGTTCAATCTGCTTGCAAGAAACAAAAAAAAACGATATAAACATATACATAGAGATTAAAATAAAATAAGAAATCCATTTGATTGATCTGTACTTTAAGAATAACTAAATGATGCATAGTCAAATTATCAATGAAATAGATTATAGTCATAAATTATAATTAAATACTTAAGTCTCATCAAACATTAATGATTACCTCAATATTGATATATTCAGTTCAACGCTTTATCGTATTCACATTTAATTCTATTCATTTTTCCACAGTTTTTAAACTAGTTTTAAATCAGTACCAAAATGTCTATTTGCCATATGTGGGGGCTCAAACGGTAACCATAAAAAAACAAAAGTGAATAAAATAAGAGAAAATGAATTGTTAGACAAACAGAAACACAAAATCCACCGTTTGTTTATTCAAATTCTTTTCAGTAGCTAAATAATACTAAAACAATCGTTCGCGAGAGCTTGTGCAAATAGTGTACCGAGAAATTAAATGTCCATGAGTTTTTATTTCCTGCCCCGATCACGGATACCGGTCGCACGAGAACGTGTATAAAACATCTACATATAACTCTATATAATAAACACACACGTAACTACATCCATACATAACTACATTGAGCGTAGTCCAGTATTTTTCTATTGACCATCCGATTGAACAGACCCAGCGATCCCCGGGCAGTAATACGATCGCATTACATTATAACTCGTACGAGAAACGCTCGATAATCCAGTTTTCCATGGTTCTATGTTGTATCCCCATCTGTGAAATTTGCAAACCCAGGGGACGACTTAGATTAACGAGACCCATCCACCAATTAATTAACAATAACTCCCTGTAGACAGCCAAATCTCTTTGCTATTCTTTTTCTTTTTTTTTTTCATTACCTCCACGTTATATTTTCTTCATTTCTTTCTTTTTCGCTCTCTCATTAATTCTAAGCGATTAATTATTCGCCCACAATTAATTCACGCGCGTACTAGTCACTTCTCGATGTAATCAAATTAAATGAAGATCAGAATGGAAAAAAATAAAGGAATGAAAAGGTTTCTGTCTTTTTGCTCATGTAAAATTCAGGTCATAGAAGCGCATCTTGGAATAACGTATAGAAATGTGTAGGTATTATTAATTGATTAATTAATTAATTAATTAATTAATTATTTGATAGTGATGCGTGAATTAAATAGCTTTTACGTCCGAAATATAGTGTAGTTAGGATTTAGGATTTTAGGCACCTAGTAATGTTTTTTCGAAAATAAGTACGTCCGATATCACGGTCCCTCCTACTACTTAGCAGTAGTCCAGACCCAAACGATGCACGCTTTCTATGAGACTTCAAATGGTCATTACCTTTGTAAGCTGCACGCGGGTCTAAATAGTCTTTTTTAAAATGTCATTGCATCAAAAAACAACTTCCCTGTGAGTCTTGTATAATGTTTTAGTATAAATTGTATTGATGAGATAAATTGTATCATTATTTATCAAAATTGGAAAGGAAATTTATTGCGTTGTTTATTATATTCTTGTATAAATATAGAAATTGTAAATATTATTATAATTATTGTTAATTGAAATTTTTAGAGATGTAGAAATGACAGAATTTTGATTGTTTCTCGTTATTGAAAATGTTTGGATAGTTCGGAAATGTTCTTTACTTTATTTCATGTATTTATTTAATATATATTGATTTATATTTTTTCGTGTTATCGATGTTTGTCTAAAGAATTGAATGAAGATTCTCAGTGAAGTTGATTCAGGTGCGATTTATTAATCCTTGATCGATGTAGAAATTAGGATCTTAGATCATAATTATTAATAGTCGATAATTTATCTGATACTTTTTGGTGTTGTAGAGTTTAAGGGGAATTTTTGAATTGTTGAGTGGCAAAATCGACTTTTGTTTTCTTGCATTTTTAAAGAGATTGTACTTTGAAAAATTGCCGATATAATACCTGAATGATGTTAGTTGGTGTGATGGCGTTTCAAGGTGTCGAGCGAGCATGAATAAACTCAATTTGATAAAATACTACAATTTTGATTTTGTGATTGGAAAACTACTGTTTTCAAGTTAGAAAAATTTCTAAAAGAAATTGCATTTTGAACTCAACAACATAGACAACCCCCTTAGAATTGAATCGGAAATCAATCGGTGGGTGATTCTAGGACATCACAAAAGTATATAAATAAATGAATAAATAGTCCACATAGACAAATATCTGTGATTGCTTTCTTGATGTTGATCTACGTATATTCGTGAATTTTATTTTTAGACTTTGACATTAAGTAGTCAATCACAGATTTTTTTTTTTGGATACTCTGCATCACTGAAAGTAAAGATAAATCTTGAATGCGATAGTCGTTATTTAGCGCAAGAGAAATATCAACACGGAATAAAATAAAAAAATTACATAAATGAAATAATATTGATCTAAGAAATCAAACTTTCAATCAACATCATTATCATCAAAAAACCGAAATCAATTATATGAAAGAACAATTAAAATACTAATAACTAAAATTGACGACTATCGTATTCATGTATTCGATATTTAGGGGTGAAACAATGAGAAAAAAAGCAACAACAAATCGTAGTGGGTAGAACAAAGTGAATTCATACTTATTATTATCGCCAATGTTATAATTATAATGGTCTTCAAAATACGAATGATGAAATTCGTATTCAAAGCTATGGCTGTGATCTAAATTAATCAATAAATGAAAATACCAACCAAAAAGGAAAAAAATACTAACATAAAAAAATGAAAAAAAATGAATAAACGTAATAAAATGATAGTTGTAACAATAATCCTATTCATAAAAATACTTATAAATATACTAATAAAATAAATAATGTTAGGAATAATGTTAATGACATTGAAAATAATAGAACTATGAATAATATTGACAGTAATGATAAATTCAAAATTAATAATAGTAAGAAATTCATTGCACTGTATTCGATGATTTTATGTGTGTAGTATTAATGATGTATATTCATGAAGAAGTGAAGAATATTTTAAGAAACATAAAAAAAAAGAAAATTTACGTAATTACTCCACAATTACTCTAATTTCTCTTCAATTGCAAAATAAATAATGTTTATCGAATTTGTTCGATTATTTATTTTTCACGCCACTACATTGTGCAAAAAATAATATCGCATGTGTATTTAAACTATGTAAATATATTGAATAATAATTGAAGAATATTTATGTGTGATTTTATTGCGTTCTTAGGTGAAAATGAAAAAGGAAAAATAAAATTCATTGGAAGTATCAAATAAAGAATCAAATTTGTAAATAGTCCATAAGTGTATCATGGGCGTTTGCTCGCAATTGCGAATTTGCGATGAGAAAGTATATGAGAAAAAAAAAAGAAAAAAGAAAGGGAGATAAAGAGCGATTATCGATTGATGCGTGGTGTATATGTGTATGTGTGTAATGGTGTGTGTCTGACGTTTCTATGTATACACAGAAGAGTAAAAGCAGAAGCTCTTGGGAGAGTTTCTGTTGGAATTCAACCCAGTTGGTTCGTGTAGATGAAACGTTTCGTAGTGCACCAACGACCCTCGGGACGTCGTGGCAATGTCGCGGATATATCGAACCCAATCTCCATCTCCTCTCAACGTAATCGGTTTTTTTTTTCTATTTACAAACCGGTTACAAGAGGAAAAGAACAAAAGAACTAGACATATGACAAATAAACAAATACCTGATGGTCATAATGGTGGAAAATGAAAAATTGTCACTCACTATGAAACGTTTTCATGAAAACATTTTATCACAATTCGCGTAATAACAAAATATTTTCCTTCATGTTGAAGAGAAATGTAATACTAGAGAGGAAAAAATTGAAACGAAATAAAGAGACGATGCGGAACAGGTTGCACATATATATGTATATGAAAGGATGTAAACGCAAATATTGTAAAGTAAATGGTTGGGAGAGATATGTTAGAGTGAATGAAAAATGTACGCTGCCGTAGTTGTGGCAAGATATTAAAACACAAAAAGAAAAGTGGGGAGGTTGAGAAGCAAAAAGAAATGTGAAAAAGAAAAGTATTCATACTGAGATAATAATATCTCTGTGTTTTGAAAAATGAAGCTTCAATGTATTTTCAATACACAGTCCTGTCTACAGTCAATTCATTTTGTATCTATCCTTAATCAATGTATCTATTGTCATAATTTATGCCAAATAAATGTTAAATTTACGCAGATATTTATGTGATTTAATGTTTTCCTATATTTTATTATCTATTAGTTTGTTGTATTCGTATCAATAATTAGCGGTTTCAACAATATGACAATTTGAAATATTTGACCATGCACACGTTCGGATTTGTGTCAATACATAATTCGTATGTTAACAGAAATGTGAATCATCATAGGATCAAAAGTTTCGTTTGTATATTATTTGAAAATAGACAATGTTTATATCATTAAGTGTATTAAAATTTATAATTATTCATCCAAGAGGTCTAAACAATTTTTTTAAGAACTTGATGGACAAATTATTCGTAGAGAATAATTATAAATGAAGTATGACAGTGTTGGTATTTTTTATTCTCGCTGAAGGAATTTAATTTTTGCAAAACGATGAAACTATCATCACATGTTGAATAGTGAAAGTGTAGACATGGAGAATAAATATTTGGTTTTCTGAATTAAAAATTCTTTTTAATTGTAATACGTCTTGTGATTTTCTTATTCATTCTAAATGTAAGGATATTTCCTTCATGAATATGGGTGATGTGAGCAAGTCTATCTGAGAGTGGAATTGCATATGTGACCAGAAATATAATATGGAATATAGCACGTAGATTTTTGAATAAAATGAGAACTCTGGTAATATATATTCTGCGTTATACATCTGTGTCAGTATCAGAAAGAAGATGAGCTAAAGGAAGGAACGTCAGAGAGCCATGAATATATGTACGATTCTGTTTGAAAATTACCTTCGCCAGTCGCTTTGATGTACATTCTTACATTTCACAAACATAACAAGACAAAGAGAACATCTGAAATTTATTTATTGTGTATCATGAGATAAGAATTTTTAAACAACAGCAAAGGAAAATTTTTTATGAACAAAAAATGTTTCCTGAAGAAAAAATTAAATATTTTTTTATCTTTTCCATATTTATACTGATAGTACATCGTGTAAATATATACGAAATGAAATATCTTCGTGTGCGTTTTTTTGATACATCTCTCAAGTCTTTGACTAATCTTTTACATAGTTTTCAGAGATATTCTTTATCAGACTTTGTCGAAAATGTAGGGCAGTCAATATAATACTGATCGATAAAAATTCGTAAACATATTCATATATACATGCACATGATTTGTGATGAATAGGAAACTTCAAAGTTCATAATAACAATTGGTCGATTTATCATTGAACAAACATTGATTAAGTTTTTGCCATAATTAGATGTAAGGAAAGTTTTATTTTTTCGTATGCAATTAGTATAAAGGACGTTTGGTGTTGTCCAAATGAAAGAACATGAATGACAGGTAAGTGTTCTTCCAGGTTAGAATTGATATTGATGTAAAGTATAAATTTCCAAAGAATATCCAAACATTTAGAATTAAAATTACTCAATGACAGAAATAGGATTATAAGTCAAAAGTCACAATTCCTCATGTTGCCTCTACTGTTTCTTGTTCCATATGGGTTAATCTGAAACAAAAAATAAGTATCAGTAAATAATAATCGGATAAACACATGAATTAATGAAACGAAGGAACAAATTTTGAAGAAAATAGTATTCAACATTTACCAGTTCAAAATGTTGTCTGCAGATACTGGTGTGGACGTTTAATCGATCACTGTCTGAATGTGTTTGAAATATAAATTACTTGAAATTTTCAGGATGAATATTTGGATGCATATATATTTTCTTGAAATATATCTCTATCTGAAAGTACAAAACAAAAATACTATTGTGAACTTTCTAACTGGAGCACCCCTTTAATATTTATCTCCAATTCGCCATTCTTCTTCATCTTCTAAATATCATTCTTTACTCCAGTGATATGAGTAACGGTCCAAGTATAATTCAACTAAATTTCCTAGGAAAGATTTATATTCTTCTCATCAGATATTTCTACTAGGTGTAAAATCTTCTGCAGATAATAAAACAATCAATCATTACCTTGCATTTCGTTCCACTAACAACTATAACTAGGATTTTTCGAATGTGTAATGCAAAATCTGTCAAAAAGGAAAACTCAGACTTTTTTAAAATTCTTTCGTCACTATAAATTCTATTCATGTAAATTCCACATAATTATCTACGTTTAAGTAATCATTTCACATAATATGAACTTTAATCACTCAAAAAAAAATGTTGGAAACCACAAAAGTCAGTTTCCAATCTCATCATCAGTCAACACCCAAAAGTTAGGAATGATGAACAGTAAAGTAGAAATTGAAAATAAATTCTCCAATAATTTAATAAACGAATTTTACAATTCATCGATCTGAGAATTCTATCACTAACGCAATTCTTTCACGAACAATCTACTCTCAAAATTGTATGTGAATACACAGTCCCATCGGATTGTTCATAACGAGTTTCCAACTGTGTACCCACACTTGAATTGTTTGATGAAGAATCAATAGTTCCTTCGTGAGTTGGATACATTTACACATTGTAAGAGAATTTCAATTGATACAGGAAAGAGTCTTGGTGTGAGAAGTGACGGCAGAGTTGAATGACAAAATAGTGTCGGAAAAGGAATTTGGCTTGGCAATCAAGACATGAGCAAACGTTGACGCAACCAAGCCACCACCTGCTGCTATCGTTAGCATCACCCGTTGGTATAAGAGACGATACAGAAACTGTTCCAATTAACCCGTGTTACGATCTTACCTTTACCTCGTAGCTTCTTTCACCTCATACCACGTTGTGCCTTTACGTTTGCACAGCTTCATACAATATATTTACATTCAAATTGATTAATAATTTCAATAGCGAAATTTTACTTTCAATTATCACAACCATTGTTGTATGACATTTGAATTTTTATCGTGACTTCATTAACTGTTGCTAAACAATTTGGAATATTAATTATTACAGTTTATTTGGTTTGTCATGAATGGATAAAATGAGGAATGGACATGGAAAAATAATAATAATTCCATTGACATGGGATGTTTTGGTGCATTATTCGTGCATCCCTTTTGTCAATTAGTTGCGCTATTTCTTGCTCTGTTGAGTACAATGTAAATTATTTGTGGAAATGCTGTTGCTCATTGTTATAATAGTAATGAGTGTGATAACTGATGATAATTAAATTTTGATATAGAATCATAATTAGCAAGTCGTGAAATTTCTATAAATAAAATTAGACACAATTTTTTTACATATTTTTTCGACTTACCTCAGTATTTGTCAATGTTTTGTTTATTCGAGTGATGAAAAGTTCATTTTTTCTTCTGCTGGGTGATACACGAGATACAAAAATCACCATTAATTCAACTCTTATTTGAGCTCGTGTAATTTTTATTCAAATAAAATTCTACCCTTCATGTACTCATGTAAATATTCTAGAGAAGTTTTTTATATCCCAAGGTACTGACATTAAATAAATGAGTAAATAACCGTTGAAAATTTGCATGAAAGTACAGGACAGTCTTTTTACACTCGTCTTCATTCACAATGTAAAAAATGAAGACGAAAATGAAAAAAATATTCGTTAACTTTCGACTAAATGAAAAGTGGAAACCATTGAATTATAAATGGAAGGAAAAACTGAGATGAATCAGGCACGAATTTCTATCATCGAGCCATCCTCTTAAAATAGTAGGAAATGATCTAAAACTCAAGTCCCATAAACAAATGGAATAAACAACATTTTCATGTATTGAAATCATAATTTCTAACATTTAAAGTTTCTCCAGCCATTCAATTATAAATTAATTACAGGAATGTATTCCTCCTTACAGTTTCTAATCATTCCAGTATATCAATACCATGAATCGACTATGAAATAAATTCAAGATTCCGATAAATATTTATTGAGGTTGTTAATATAAATCACATAAAGTCTCATTCAATTTTATTATTCAAAATTTACTTTGAATCATTATAATTCTTTGCTAATATATCACAATAACCGTTATAAATACATTTATATTCACCTCAAGCTTTTTCTCACATTTCTATTGGCAGATGCTGTCAATTCCTGTCATATTAAATCCCGGACTCTCACTCCAAGCCTCATAAATCATACTCATACATATCACAAAACAAATTGAAAATATATCTATTGAAATTATCAGTTGATATATTATTGCGGTGGGTTTTGGTTGCGTAAATTAGTAATTCAGTTGGCATTATACCGAAAACATAAATCTGGATGATAGAGATAGGTATAACAATCCATATACACATAGATGAGGCACGCAATTTACATAACCACGCGTATACATTCCCCGACGAATTTGGACGAGGATACTTTGCATACAAAGGTATATATATATGCTTTCTCATCATCTCTACCTCTCTCATTCACTCCTTTCTACATTTGTGTATATCGCTATTTCCATTCTCTTGGTGCGATAGCGCAACGTCGACATTATTTTGAACGTGCCAACCATTGCACAGGTTTTGGCACACGGGGTCTCTCGCCTCTTACTCCCTTGTTGAGTTTATGACGCCAGAGAGGGCAGTTTACCACCGTTCTCTGACATATGTATGTATGTCAACGGGCTGAGAGAACGAACGTTAAGCCGAAATTGAACTGGACTCCAGGATATCCAGAAATGTTGCTTTCCAATTCACCATTTATTTTTATTTTTATTGTTTTTATTTATTTTTACTTCTCTCGCGTGCAAAATTGTGGGATTGGAATGAATAAAGTATGATACTGGCAACTGAAAATATATATTTTTTTCTTTTGTTTCATTTCAATATTTCATTTTGATAGAGGAAAATGTAAGAATGTATGTTTGCATATGTCAGAATTTAATGGAAAAGTGTAATTATATATATTTTTTATGTTTGTGAGGTCAGTTTGTATTGAAAAATATTCGTGAAATGAGAGCTTTTATAATGAGCTTTGATTTTAAGAACTTTGTTTTGTATATTGAGTTTGGAATTGGGAGATTAATAATTAGATATGTGGATATTTTTATTTGGATCTGTTTGAATAAGGAGAGAAAGAATTAAGGAATAATTTAGTGTGAAGCAAATTGAATTATTGCTTTAGGTATTAAGGTAGATGAAGATTTATTATTGTGGTGACAGAAATGATTCTCTGGAAAGTGTCTTGAACACACAGGAATAAATTTTTATTTAATATGAAAGTAAGTTATGACATAAGTTATGGTCTTAATTAGCAGAAAGGAGGAAAAAGAAAGAATGTAGGGGAGAGTGGGGCAAGACGGCCTTACAGTTTAGATGGGCCATCTTGCCCCACCCTCCCCTAAAGTTGATAAAATGGAGAATTTTTGAAAAAAGAAATGTGAGTACATTTTTTTGGTTGACAATTAGATTCCAAATTAAAATAATTAATGATCGATAGCAATTGGAAACTTATGGAGAACACAATGACATTTTTATTCGAAATGATTTGAATTATTCCAAATGATTTCAAATCATCGAGTTGATAACGACGTTTGAAAAACAATAAAAAAAATAACTTGGTAATGATGAGACATGTCAATTTTTGTGTCTTCATCAACTGATGAAATGTTCAATTTCATTCAAAACCTCAAATAAAATAATCCTAAAAAATAACACAAATCCTGCAAATCCTTCTTCACTTATCTTATGATTCATCAATAAATTCATTCTACTCCACATGCTGTTCAATACTTTGGAAATCCTTTCATGGACAGTTGCAAGAAAGTCATAACAATATTATGCAAATGTAAAATCGATTTCATCAAATTTTTGTTACAAGACTGAATCCTTCAATTTAATAGCACATTTGACACAGTTCTCTTGGGGATAAATCACACGATTGCAATGTCTACTTTCAAATTTTATTACACATTCTAATATATATATACATATATAAACGTATGCAGCATAGATGGGCGTACGTTATGGAGAATATCGCCTTAATGTTTTCTTAACGTGACACTATCATTTCATATCTCACCTCGTTCCCGCGCCCTCTTTCATTCTCCTGCTTTCATTCTCACTCTTTCGCTCTTCTATTCTTTTATTCTCCTTCCACCTTTGTCACCACGTGAATTATACTTATTACCAACGCAACGCACGGAGATAAGCTCCAGCGACCTGTAATTTATTTTACCTACCCTATACTGAGAAATATGACGCGACAATTGCAAAAATAATGAATAGCCATAACAATAATAACGCACTGTAATATAATTTTTCTTTGAATAAATCTCAAAGCATTTGCAAGATGACTACTACGACTATAAAAGGGATGAAAAATGAACGTGCATGTTTTTCCGACTTGAAAAATTGTATTTTTATAATTTAACAAATTAATTAACGAGTAATTATGAAGGAAATTATGTCGCACAGCAATTAATGTCGAGTTTGTGCTCATTTTTGCGGATATTAGCATGAGAAATTTGTAATCTGTGGCAATTTCATGGAATAATGTCAATTCCTTCTTTTCTTTGTGGAGAATATTTTTTAATTCAATTGACATTCGTTTGTTGAATTTTTATAAATTTTGTGATTAGATTGTGTGAAAATAGATGGGTTAATTAGTGTTTTTCTGAAATAAGTAGCGGTTAATTAACATGGGAAATGATCACGATATGAGCGAGTTTTAAATTTAAAACAACAATTTTTTTATAGTTCTCTGAAGTGAAACGTAATAATTTCAATGGAGTTATTCTATTTTATACTCTGTCAAATTAATGGACAATTTATGTCAATGAAGACAAATTTTTTCCAGTGATAACGATGAATTTATGCGAATGAAAAATTTTTCACTGGATTCGAATTAAATTTGAAATATAAATGAAATTGTTCAATTTTCATTTGTTGTCCATTCTAATTAGAGTGAAGTCTCTTCTTCTTATGGCCTCACGATATCACAAATTTTTCTATTTCTACGACCTGCCTCGAGTTTTCAATCAGAAAAAAAATAGGTCAGGACTACCTGAAGCCTCTTTTTGCTTGTCGAATTTTTGTTTAGTGTATTTGCCTGTACGTGATGATTATTAATTCTCATCTGACTTGTTGAATAATTGAAAACTTCATGAAAATTGTTATAGATTTTCATCATTGAATATTAGTTTATAATATCACCAAGTCAATTTAGGATAAAGAAAAAATGGAAGAGGCGTCATTAGCTTATCGGAAGAAGAAAATAATGGATATTTATTTTCAATGAGTGGATGATTATTCTTTCTTATCTGACACTTTTAATAATTGATAAAAATCTATAAGAATTTTGAAAGATTCCTATCATTTACCTATCATTTTTTCATTTGTTTCATAATAATAATAGCTATTAAATTACCAAGCTGTCAATATGAATTTTTATGCCATCATACAAAAATTATTTTCTATTTGTAATTCTTTTGCGTGATCGAGATTTTCAATTAAACTTTATACAATCCTGTAGTAAAATTTTTATGATTACTAAAATACTGAATGTGCATCGAAATTTTTCTCATTGTAGGAATTGAAGTAAAAAGATCCGAAGAGTAATTGAAAAATATGGACATTTATATTTTATATCCAGCAATTTACATAAAAATGAAAAATTGATATCTCATGCTCAGTATTTTCACCTTGTCCTACTCCCTGAGATCAAAATATTCATCGCATAGGATGAACTATGAGTTTATCGGGGAAAAGTTGTCTAAACTCTCGAAATCCTTTGACCTAGAAACCGTCAACCCTACTAAATTATTACAAGTTCAAGGAGCGCTAGGTCGACGTTACCACAAATGTAAACTATTAGCCCTTAGTAGATGAATCAAGATTGTAGTGCACTCATTTTCCTGATAATTCACAATATACTCGTCAGGCTCTCAATATTTCATTAAAATTCCGAACAATGTTTCAACATTCACATTCTTGATAAGGAATAAAATTCATTTATGTTTCAAGTGCCAGCAAAATTTTTGAATCGTTCATAACTTTTGGTTTCACTGTTGCTCCAGCCAGGATGATTGGATCCTTCTATACACTATTGATAAAATTGACACCAGTGATTGAGTGTAGTCGTTAAAAAAAAAATGGATAACATTGATATATCCGCTTCTAGAGATTATAATAATGATAACAAATCAACACGAACTCAAAGAGCGGACTAAGACCGAGTGCAACACAGGTGCATAGAGAGCCGAAACTAGGAGACATGGTGGGGAGAAGTCTAGTCTCGGTGCACGGAGAAGACCACCAACAATCTATCAGTCGCGAATGAATAGATTTGACCATTGTCTAGTTGAGTATCGACCAGCGATCAAGAGGGTTAGAACGCAGACAATTTTAGTTGAGAATTAACAGCGTAAGGACGCATTATAATTTTGTTGTCAATAATTAAAAAGGGTACGAATTGAGATTCTCCAACATAAGGACGCATTCTTATTTCATCGGATCATTCGCGTATAAGCTTGATTATTGTCGTGTTCAATAAGAGATACACTAATTTCTAGTGGTCACGCAGGAAATAATCATAATGAATATTATTGGGATTAACAACGCGCTTGACGTGGATTCTTACAGGGATTTTTGGTTGATCGTGATAGCGAAAAGATACATTTTGATTGATAAATTACATTTCTTTTGTTTCCACGTACTTATGTAATGTTATATTACTGTTTACCAATCGGGGTCACTCATTAGTAATAATTAATAATTATTCAGAATCACCGAAGGTATCTCTGCTTCGGGAGTCTGGAGATCG
The DNA here is from genome assembly GCA_030523045.1 of Meteorus cinctellus. Classification (NCBI taxonomy): domain Eukaryota; kingdom Metazoa; phylum Arthropoda; class Insecta; order Hymenoptera; family Braconidae; genus Meteorus; species Meteorus cinctellus. The sequence goes on from JAPYZF010000358.1 coordinate 71,876, forward strand.
CGCTCAACAACACTTGCTCGTTCATTTGCTGAAACAAAAAAGATTGCGAGTGTTGCCCGTAAGGTACCTAGCATCGAAAATTTATTCGCAGTTCTGTCCCCGAGATTCCTGAATTAATGATTATTCAATAAAAGAGGTCGTTCGCATAATCAGTTGGGCGTTTCATAATTTGGTGGTAACCTTTTCCTGGATTACGTCGCAATATATACACAATAATGTTCATGCCATCCTGATGACTGATTCACCTTGTACATTTGTTCCCATTACAACATGTGTTTATTTACTTAATTAATAACTTGTGAACTAATAATCTCAATTCAGAAAATACATCGTTTATGTTTCGACATTTATTTTGCCTATCGTAATAACTGGCATTGTCGTGCCATTCTTCTAATCTGATAAATTCGTTTTTTGAACAGAGGCAAGATGAGTCGCAAGGTATGGTTACTGATTTTTCTCACCGTTGCCTTCACCGATGGCCAATCACCGACATCATCGAAAGAGGAGGTGCACATTATATCTCAAATTTGGAATCTTTCCAAGATAGATTCGGCTGGGTGGTGTACAGAACACGATGGCTTGAAGGAAGTGAACTTTTCAGATGGCTGTTATGATAATCCTTTCCCCGGTCTTGTCCGATATTGTGTTGATTGGACCAATAAGAGGATGCATTTCTTTTACGATAAACAGCCTAAACGTTGCATGCGGCCGGACGGAAAGCGACAAATGTTGCGTTCCGGATATTCCCTTATGGTATGGAAAGAGACAATTTGCGATTGGTGAAAAAAAGAATTCTGATGACTGGCACTTGCGTGGGAACGAGACATATTAGAATACATTTTCAAGCTTTGTTATGGTGCATGTATCACAATTGAACTCACGATTGAAACAGATAAATGACAGTATATTTCGCTTTTATCGATGAATAAAGAATGAAACCTTATTTAGTTGTATTTTATTTTTGTATGGAGCATATATATGAAGAATATTAAACATAGTTAAATGGAAGTACAACGTATTGTGAACCTTCAATACTTCATGTCTTCATCAATGATATCAATGGATGGATTTCTTGGACATAGATAACACTAATCGAAATTCTTCGAGCGAGCTCATTTCGAGTTATTGAAATATCACAAAGGACATATAAATTTGGATTGAAATGAACGATGGTTTCCATGCAATTTAATGCTGCTGATGGGTTTTTTTGATCAAAGCCAATCTACTAATTCCGTAAACACATTAAATTCATATTCACCACTTTCAATAACAAAACCGACACGTTTCCGTATAATTTCGCACTTGGATGATGTTTCGCTCAAGTAGCTTTTTTTTCTTTTTGATTATTTCTTTCAATTTCCTTCAATTTCCTTTCAGTTTCTTTCTCAGAATGATGTCATTTTGTATAATTATGAATATTCTTTTGTTAAATTTAGGAATTATCTATACCTATGAATATGTCCTCATTATCGATATCATTCATTTGGACTTTTAGCTGTCATTTTATGTGTATATATATATATATATATATATAATTTTATGAGTGTCGGAATCTATTGTGCCATGCTCAATCATTACCGCTTAAGGAACTGACACAAAAAAATGCGGGGGGGGGGGGGGGGGGGGGGGGGGGGGTGGGGGGGGGGTCATCTATGAGGAGAGTTTCTATTTTTATTTCTTCATGTCAACAAATGTCTTACGATGTATTGAAAATATATTAACAACCGTGAATATTTTCCTCTCTGACTCATCGCATCGTTATCGAAAATATTCAGTTATCGGCAATGCTTCATAATGATTGGACTATATGAAATGGAGGGACGAAGGTGATTAACTCATAATTCTTATTCGTCTAAATTGACATTGTTGAGTTATTAATTTTGTGGTGCAGTTGTGAAATCGATGAGAATAATCTCACAAAATATGTTCATCCCGAAGATATCAATCATATTAATGGAATAATAATCAACTTTTCATTAACAGACACATTTTGGAGATGCAATCTCGACGGGTATATAAAGAGCGAGAGTGAAAACGATCATCAGTAGCATCACCAACTACATTGGCATTCGATCAGCTACCTTTTTCAATACTTCAAGTTTTGTCAACGCAACCATTTTCTCCATTCAATATGTCGATCAAGAACATTCTAGTATTGAGTGTGCTCATGTATTTGGGAATTCCTGAATTAGTCCAAGCAGAAAATATTCGTGGAATGGAAATTCCAAAATTGGACGTGTCGAAGGTGAGTTTTATTTCGAATTCACAATTATTCAACAATCGAGAAAAAAATACTTGCAAATGATTTTAATAGCATCTTTAAAGTTAAAAATTAATCTGGAACTTTGTTGTATTCAGATGAATGGAACGTGGTATTATCTAGTCTCAGGCAAAGAGTACAAAGGTATCACATGTTTGTCACCAGTTATAGCAACCAAATCCGCAAATGAGTTCATAGCAGATATGAAGTTTACTGCGACACCTGAAGCAGTCAAGATCAATCCTAAAATGGCATATGGAATCTTACCCCCAGTGAATTGTGCTATGGCAGCAAATTCCAGTATCTTAAATTGCAATACTCTAGGGGCAAACAACACAGTAATGGTAGCTTTTGATGTAGATTATGAATCTCACATAGCAGTGTATGTGGTACCAGATAGGGAAGCCGTAGATACTGGTAGAGCTGGATTTATTGTCATTATGGCTCGCAAAACAACTTTACCTGACGGAATCATCGAAAAAGTTACGAAATCGGAAATCTATAAGCAAGGTGTAGACCCAGAGCAGGTGAAATTGTTGCATTTGAACACGAGTGGCTGTAAAAAATAAATGATTAATTTCATATATCATTATCTGTATAAGAATTGGAAAATTTATAAATAAAATTATTAATTATGGGCAAAGTATAATCCCCAAACAATGATAATAATGGTTGAACAGTTACGTCATTTATTGAAGTGGAAAATCAGTTCAAAAATCGAACGATGTCCTTTGAGTCATAGTTGGACAATTATCTATTGCTCGCAGCGTAACGATAATACTCAGAAATAGAATGAAGTAATAGGTTGGGATTGATAAATATGTCATTAAATTCGATGTCGAGGTGACGAATAAAATTTGTAGTCGAGTTGCCAGCTTATGAGTTATTTATTGCTGATTAGATTGTTTTTTTTTTCTATATTTTATGCAAGACAATACATAGCATATCAATGGTGCAAGCTTCACCAGAGATTTTCATTCCATATTAGAGGTTAGAATATAAACATTCATCTACTTTTTTCCCAATTGAGTCACCTGTAACAAGAGATAACGATCGTGGCTGACTAAATAAATGTTTCTCTACTCAATGCTTCTAAATGTCCACAGACTGTGGACTACCCATGAAATTGAGAATTCAAAATTTAAACTCAAATAAAATTATACGTAGAACTGGTAATCTTCCCAAAATTCAATACAACTATATAAAGAACCAAGATGACATGTCATGATATGTTTTGTGAGTGTTTACATGTAGAGATATCCGATTCTTACACTGAAAAATATAAATAGAGCTTGAAGAAATACGAATTAAAAATATACGTTAATAAATAACTATTGCATTTACATTATTCATAATAAGGAGAATCAATGACTATTATCTTCGGAATGCACTAACAATGGTACCTCCAGACGTGTGGGTCGGGGGTTATAATGGTGTTTGGTAGGATGGTTAAGGGACCCAAGGGTATAACAGCCACCAAATATTAGGGTCAACTGGGCCCTCGCTTAAACGATATTAAGAACCAAAGCTGGTTAGGTAATTTATATGCTAAAAAAAATTTCTGTCTCAATTTTTAGCTGGCCGTAGCCTTGTGGTAACGCGCTCGCCTTCGGAATCTATGGCCTCTTAAGTTCGAGACCCAACAACTTTTTCTTTTGCTTTTTTTTCAATAAATTTTCACAATATTGCGTAAAATTATTTGTTTCCGTGATTTCACCCATTTTACGTAAAATTATTATTATTTTTTTTTATTATTTGGCGCCATATTATGTTATTTTCCGTTGTTTTATCGATTTCATCACAATTTTATAATTTTTCATTTTCGTTGCCTTACGCCTCCAATTTTGATATCGAAGAGCCGATATACGGAAGAGAGCGAGAGAGGGGGAAGATCGATAAAAAACGCCAAATAATTTATAATTTTGCGTAAAATTATGGAAAACAATAGATTCCGAAGGCGAGCACATTACGACGAGATTACGGCCAGCTAGCGATTTGAATCGGAATCTTTTTAGTACACAAATTACCTATCCAACTTTGGTCCTTAATATCTTCTAAACGAGGGCCCAGTTGACCCTAATGTTTGGCGGTTGTTGTACCCTTCGGCCGCTCTACCACCCCACCAAAAACCATTGAAATCCCCGACCCGCACGTCTGAGAATCTGCTCGTAAGGAAAAAAAGTAATTCTTATGTTAATATTAGCGAAGAGTCATTGGATCATGACATGAATTGCATAAAGCGATGACCTTCATGCACTTCTCACCATTTCCTGTTGTTAAAAGTAGGGATGCGTTGATCTGGCATTGAAAGCATTAAGATTGGGAATAATCACGAAAATATATTGAAGAAATGTAATTTTATAGTTGATTTGATTGTAGAAAAGTAAAAAATTTTCATTTTACTCCTGCCTAGAATATCTCGGAATTAGCTTCAACGTCTCGCAATACTTTTAACGGAGCGTTTGTTGCTTCTAGCACACGAAAACATTGCGATTATCAATATGAGTGTCAATAAGGAAACTTATACTGCTGACGTGTGGGTAAACAAAATGTTTCATCCACTGCGGTGTGAGAGAAAAATGAACTTGATTCTGAATGACATCACGAGAGTGAATCGCAGCCGCTGAAATCAAGCAATGATTTCGAATGAAGTAATCAATAATAGAATTGTTATTTTAATCTGCTGGAGAAAAATACGGGGAAACCAAAAATAATAAAAAAGAGGGCATAGAGCAATTCATTATTGCCTGAGCAACTGTTGAGTGCGGACAGAAAAAAGTTGCCACGGATAAAAAGCAAGTAAGACGCAAATACAGTATTAACAAGTAGTCAAGTAATTGTTTCAATATGTTACGATAGTTTATTATTATGTCAAATTTATAATGAACGACTTCTTAATACGAATATTTGAAATAGTGTCGCAGATTCTTATTGATCGAATATTCTTTGTTGTGACGAGAATTAGAATGAACTCAATGCTTTCATTTGAAATTTAAATTGAATATTATATTATTGAAAGTTTTATTTTTGGACACGCAACAATGATATAATCAAAATATCATGTCTAAACAATGATAAAACAGGTGGAAAATGACGTTATTTTTCGAAGTCGACAATAGTTGAAAGTCGAGCTATGTCGCTTTAGTCATAACTACACAATTATCTATTGCCTGCAGCGTATCGATAATGCTAAAAAAAACAATGAAATAATCGATTGATAAATGTGTTATAAAATTAGACGCCAAAGCGTAGAAAAAGTTTTGTAAACAAGTTAATTAAAAACAAGTCAACATATAATAATTTGTTTCTATGTGCGATAGAAACAACAAAGTCACTATTATATCAATTTCTGTTATCATTATTTATCAACTGTTAAAAATATTGATTGCAACATTGCAGGAGCCGATACGGAAAACGAGTGAACAAGTAGCCAATCTGCGTAAAAGTTGGATCGTTGGTTGTTACAATTCTCGAGTTGTGTGAACTACCAATAAATTTTTCGCACAAAATGTCGTTTAAAAACATCCTGACATTGACAGTGCTGGCGATTGTTTGTGGTCACGAAGTAGTCCAAGCAGAAATTATACGTGGAACGACAATTCCGGATTTGAATATCACAGCGGTAAGATTCATTGCAATTTGAGATAGATTATTCAAGAGAAAAATTGTTTGTGTATAATAATTCTTACATCCATGTCTTTTTTTATTGGATTCAGGCTCTGGGACAGTGGGTTGGTTTAATATCATCCAATGGTAATACAAATATATCTTGCTCGACAATGACCCTCGGACCGCTATCAGAAAGAAGCTTCACAATGAATTCAACGTTTTATGAAACAGGAAAAAAACCTTACTCACTTGTATTTAACTGCCCACTAGCTAAAGATTCCAACGTAATTGTATGCGACAAAGGTGCTGAAGGTGAAATGGTAGCATTGATTATTGACATTCAGTATAATTCTTATATGGTCAT
>JAPYZF010000359.1:0-94793 GCA_030523045.1 Meteorus cinctellus
GAATTCATGCCACGAATTCCCGGATGAATGAAAAAGTAGAAAAAAATATTTTTCAAACTATCAAACTTTTACATTGATTTTTTTTTTTTTTTTTTTTTTCATAAGAGAATCTTTACGTATGATATTTATCACTGCATCGATGAGCTTTTTGTGTATATACAACACGTTCATTTGTAAAATCCGAGCCTAGAGGCATTTCAACGGATCAGCAAAGTTCTCGATGGCGTGTGGGTGAGATAGCGGGTGGGAGATTAAAAGGGAGCAGATGGCATTATACGTACGTTGGCCTTGTAGAAACGACGGCGCGGACTAACATTGGTGAGAGAGTACGACCTGAATTTCCGTTTAATACCAATCGCTTCAGGCACTCACCACGCTTTTATTTCTCTCTGAATACTTCTTTCCTTCTTGTGCTTTTTTTTCCCGTCCCTCCTGCTTTATCTCCATATTTTCCTTTTTTTTTCTTTCTTTTTCATCTGCATTTTGCGTCTCTTTGACTCCGCTTCGTATCAAACGTATCAAAAATTTTGCGCCGAACTACAGTACCATATTAAAGGAAAATGATTGTATGGTTATTTGTTTTATTGTGTGATTACATTTGTATCGATTTCTATCATCATTAAACGATGAATTTATTAGAACAGGAATGAAAATATTGAAAATTGTGAAGTAATGAATATTCGTTTCATTACTATTACGAATTATGTGAAATATATTTAATGTGAAAATACGACGGAACACGTTTGCTAATGAAAATATACAAATGTTATTGACTGTTTGTATTACATGGAATAGCATTCATGTTATTTACCATATGACATAAATTGCATTACACATGCATTATAAATTGTTATTTGAATAACCACTGACACACGAGTTTCGATTGTTTGGCAGTGAATAAATGAATAATTATTTCCTAGTATTGTACAGTCGTTTTCAATTATAAAAAAATAATTAATCCTTCATTACTTTTATTATTCGTTTGTCATAATCACAGTTATTGTTGTTTCCTTTTGTAGAAGTGTTATTAAATCATGGGACTTACAAAGTCGCTTTGTGTGCTGAACTATTATTCGAAGATTTCTCAATGCCCTTTTTATTGATATTATTCTTACAATTGGAAATAATTTGGTGAGTAACGTCAGTTGACCAGTTGGTTTTCTAACAAGTTTATCCCCACACAAATTCAAATGAACTTTTAATTTTCGTCACACATTTCAAGTTGCCTTTTTTTTTGTTTTATTCACGCATATACATCTGAACAGGTACATGAACAAGTGGAATTAATATTACTTTGTGTTCGACGTAATTTGCTGGGATTAAATTTAGAAAACGATGAAATTTCATTAGTTCCACTCATTCATGACGCATTCAATTTATTTCGACTTGGATATAATTTGATTGCGTACAATAGCCCATTCCAAGTGGGGAATATTCATAGAGTTTCTCATAAATGTACGAAAATCAATTGCATTATGAATCGCCAATTGAACATACAGTTACTCTAATTTGCAGCTTTTATGTGAAGCATTTCAAAGAGCGTTGACGCATCGAAATTAGTTTGTAACATGGAGTTAGTAACAATTAATTATAAACGCAACTTGATTAGAAGCTACGAAAATCGCCATGTATGCGTCCGCAATATATTTACCTTGGTAATCAATATTTGTTGACTTATTGAGTGGAACCGACAAGTAATTACATTTCCACTTGAATAATGTCATAATTCTGTATTTCACGTTTAAAATAATCTACCTAAAATGTCACAAATTCGAAGCATTGCTTCGAGTATTTAAAAACCCGCGGATTATTTTATTATTGTAAACATTTCCCTCATTACGTGCGGCTGCACAAGTCGATATTACTTTGTATTTGGTGAACGTCGAAGTTGGAATTATAATTTTATGACCCTAGGACAGACGAGTAATTTTGGATGAATATTTCAAACTGATACAAATAGTTCACCTGCCAGCTTCAGGGTTTGTCGGTGAAATTATCTGCATGTGATTCCCAGATATCCTGACGTATGAAATTAAATGTTTGATGTTAATGTGATGACGAAGTTTGAAATTCACTGAAATTTACAATTCAATTTTTCCAATGCAACTCATTTCATTGGACTTTTTCTGCTTATGAGCGAAATAATACCAATGCGATTCATATGGTGATTGCGTGTGCATTGGAATGTGTTATGAAAAAGAATGAAAATCACCTACACACTCAAGTGATTATTCAATTATGATGCTCGGTCAATTCAATTTGGATGGATGTTTTTTTTTAGGAGAAAAAGGAACATCAAACCTCGAGCTCACAAACTTGATGAATGTGATACTCGGATACTGTTCCTAACAGTTCGAAAAAAAACATGAAAAAGTTGATCTGACGAGGATCAAAAATGGTATATTAAAAAATCGAGCACACACATTGCTTATTCATCACTTGCTATTGTGAAAGTCATTTGATGCTGAGTTCTTTTGCATCTTTTCATCACGACTCTCACTATACAAATGAAATTATCATGTAATACGGTGACTGATAATTTTTTGTTTATCTAATAATCGAAAATTTCAGACAAAACTTCTAACAAACGACATGTACGCGTTTATACAGAACTTTGAAAATTTTTATTTTATCGAAACACTGGTGAGAGTTTGTCGTTAACCCAAGGCAACTTTTAGTTATGCGCAAGTTCTCTATTTACTGACAAGCTTCAAACTTATCCTTGGAATAGTTGGGGATTCATAGTTATATCCACATCAAAGGTGATTATAAAACAATTCCAATAATCTTTGGAATCCGGTTTTATGTTGGTGGACTTATTGGATTATCAGTCCATCCAATTCAGATTTCTGAAGGTCAGAAAGTGATCTTCCTATCGGTGACTATGATTCTTCCAATGAGTATCTAATTCCAATTAATAATGTCCCTGAATATCCCTGATCTATTGAACAGTTTCTGACTAATCAAATTCATAAACTAAAATTAGTAATCGTGCGAACATATTGATTTAAAGATGAAGCCCAGATAAATATGAACATGGAAACGACATCTGGTCTGTATTTCAAATGTTGGGTCCAATGTATTCTTCGAATGAGTATTAAATCAAGAACTCACATGGTTCGAATTTCTACTCAATCGATCGATCCGTACGAGTACACAAATGCAAATTCGTAATTTGGATTGTTTATGTAAAACTGTTGATTCCGATGGTTGAATTTAATATAAACTGTCGCCTTGACTATAAAAGGTTATCGATGCGCGACTTCTATCACGTTCTTTTCCTTTCTTCAACGCAGAATAAGTAAACTGTATTGCAAAAAGAAGCCGTATCACAAGCTTAGAAAATTTTAAATCTAAAAATATTTACACGTTAAGTTGTCACAACGGATAATAGCAGATTGAACATCGACAATCACTTGTTGCATACATTTTAATTGTTTCAAATGAATTTATTACCTACACATTATGTTTATTCCATTCAAATATTGAAGTATGAAAATATTTCACCAACTTTAGTATTAATCAATGCATCATTACAAACAAAATATTAGTATTTTAAACGAACTCAAACATGGGTCATGAAATGGATAAAATTATATCATCACCAACTCCGTAATTTCACGTTGGAAATTTTACTAAAAGTTCACTGAGTACTTCCGTAGCGAATTGAATTAATTTATGAAATAAAATTTTAATCATCTGTCAATGCTGCTGTAAAATGTGAATAGAAGACCTGAAGACATAACGTTGATGTCTCTTATGGCGCTACATGAGAAATTTGATCTATTTATTCATTTATGCAATCGTAATACGGGTTAGTTTCCACCCGCTGCAATTTTCGCATGAGCAATTAATAATGTATGTTTTGATAAGATCTATTTTACTGCCACTCTGCTGGTCTCTCTGTCACTCAGGTGCGCATACATTAATATGCTTTGAGATTATACTGATTAATGTGTAGTGAATTTCAATTCATGCATCGTATGATGTGTTCATTTGTTGACTGTATAATATGTCAACTGATATTGGTTTTTATGAAAGAATCAATTGTATGGTATTGACTGGCCAGTTCGGATCGTCATTAGTGAGGTTACTAATTTAGATACAGTTTAACTGATTACAGTATCTATTTTTTTTATGCTCATGAACAATATCTAATACTGTATAATTCCCCAATTGATATTGTTGATAGGGTGGCTAAATAGAAAGCTGAACTGAAAACTTATCAGAAAAGAAGTATGACTGGGATGTTAGATGATGCATGTAGTTAAATAGAAGGGATCAAATGACTAACTCAAAAAAGAGAGTTTTTGCTTTTCACATAATATTCCGATGTTGAATTTGACGGGTAACCATCCCCGATAATTTCATTTATTCTAGCTGGATTCTGGGACGTTCTTTATTAGAATCATTGTGGATAGCGTCCACGTTTTTTTATTTGTGATTTCAATATGGTCGAATTTAAAATTTATTCAAACGATGCACAAAGGTGTTTAGGGGAAGCCGGATGTTGATTTGACACCGAAATTATCATTTTCGGAATAGACAATACAAAATGGCTGACATGAATATGTATAAATATTAGATGTTGTTTGTTGCAAAATATGATATAATCGATGGTATATTGTATTGATTTTTGTTGCTGGATGCGACTAAAATTTACAGGTGATTGTTAAGAATTGTAATGTTCCTGGTGTAGGGACTAACAATGGATGGCAAAATGCACCTGCATGTTTTCATATTAATCTGTATGTGCAAATGCCCTTTAATTACAAATTTTTTGAGGTAGATTTTCAACCGTTTGTAAACTTCTGTATTTTCCGAACTGCGTAATTGAGTGCGTTGAGAACTACTTTGTTATTGTAAAATAATACAATGTTGGACTGTAAACAAAATGGTTTCTTTGTTGATTTGGAGGAAAAATTCACAGCACGTATCAGAAGTTTAATTGAATGTTATATTTTTTATTGTCAAATTCAAAACTTTTGGTCCAATTCTCTGCGTGGGTTCAATTGAATTGTGCGATAGGCTGCAATTCATCCACGGCCGTTGTTAATTTCATATTTCGTCATTATTATTAATTCAAGGTGAATCAGTCTTTTATTCCTATTGAATTGAAAAAAGCTATTTGGATTGACTAATAGACTCTCATATGGCTGGCTTTTGATGGATGCCTCTGATAGGTCAAATAATTCGATTGGATGAACCACACTGCACATACGTTCTTTATTTACTCTTTGAGGATCGCACGAATATGAACAATCCATGATGGAGAGAAGTTCAGGACATAATTATGTGAAATTATTGTCGAGATTTTTCAACGTATTCAGGTTGGCATGAATATGTCAATTTTTTACTGATTGATGTCGACAAATTCAAGCATTCAACCTAATTCGAAGAAATATAAACTTGGATACTAATATTGAATAACCCAGTGCATACAATTCGCAAAGCTCAATATAAAGCTTTTAACATAATTTCTTATCATCGAGAGGAAAAATTAAAATTTGATTTCACGAATTTCTAATTTCAATCACATGACAAGTTTATTTATTCTTCTTTACAATTCATTCAGTTTTTTAGTTTTCTTTTGCTGTCTACTATTCTCCCCTCTTAACTATATTCATTCCAACAACCTCGCATTTGTTTATTATCATTACTTCTTTTATTTATGTTCACGCCAGCACGATCATAATAAAACAACATGTCACGTACAGATATTCTTACATACATAAAACTTTTCACATATCTGTGGAAACGAAAAAGCGAATGCACAACAACAGTGTACATGAAGAAAAGGAGAAATAAAAAGTACGCAACGAAATGTAATAAAAAATGAAAAAACAGAGTCATATGAAAGAGGGAAATAGTGATAGAGCTGTTTTTTTTTCTTGTAGCACACGGCATTGCTTTAAATAAGATTCGTTAGGGCAAACATAGTTGTGTATGACATAAAATATGTATGCATTTACATGTATCATAGTGAGAAATGCAATTTTAAAATGGCAAAATATACTTCTCATGAATCTGAACATTGAACCTGAGGCACAGCTATACTTTCTCTTGGGCATTTGTGTGAGTGTATATAGAAGACAGTCAACGTCTCAGCAATGCCGTGAGCATTTCATTCCGTCGTATATAACAAGGAGAAAGTTGACCTCACTCGTGGGAATAATTCTTCATTCAATTCGTGGCAATTAATTTGAAGGTCATGATGATAAATTTCAATTTTATTTATTGTATTTTGGTTTATTGTCTTGAAAAAGTTTCATATATCAAAATTATATTTGAAATAGTGGATATAAAAGTGCAAATATTTGTTAGTTGGCTCATATGATTCATGAATAAGTCTGGTGAATATATGAATTGGGTCGTACGTATACACATACACACTGGACATTTATACGACTGATGGTTCATTTCCATACGCTCACGTTATATGACCTGCAAGTAGTGACAGCCTCTTCGAGGTCAGGCGCCGGTCGCGCGACACTGTAATAACATACTAATCGTGTAGAGAGATGTAAGTTTACTGCACTTCATGAATATTCGATTGGATTCGAATGCAATGCGACTAAAATTTATGATTCAGTTGATTAGCGAACGCTATTTATTATGGTTACAAACATGTGAATCAAATTTTGAGTGATTGAATATTAAAGTGTTTCATCGGATTGTGATATTGACAGTAAATTTCGGTGTATGGATGAGGATTCAATATTTGAAATCTCAAATATTTACATTGTTATATTTCAGATTTCGGGCACGATAATAAATTTTTGAATGTGATTTTTGTGGAAAAATTTACAAAACTGTCTTGCAGTCCTAACAATAATTCTCTGTTTGAATGAATTATTTTTTCGTAACGAATAAACACAAACTTTACAACACACTTAACGCTTTCATGACCATGGAACACATTTGTGTTTCCGTATTCTTTGATGTTGCGTAAGAACTGCAAAAGTTCGTAATTTGAACGTGGAAAGTACATAAAAAACAAAACGTATTGAAACTAAATGTTGATTGTTAAACTAGAAGTCGTCGTTCAACAACAAATCCGAGTGTTTTCGATATTATTTATCCTTATCTTTACTGTTATGATAATTGTAGTCACTTCTTGGACAATTGAGAACGTTCCATGTATTTTAATAGTGCAATTGACATGTAAAATGTTTTAATTGCTGAGAAAGTGGTTACAGTAATAACACTTGGGTTGATAATATGAGACTGTTGCATCAGCAATTTTCCTCTTGGGTTTGTGTACTACGAACAAAATGTTTAAACAATAATGCGAATAAAGTGCACAGTGCGCATCATCTACAGGGAATTCTTGAACAAACTATCATCAATCAATCAAGTCTTCATTTTTAATATCTAATCTATGAAAATTTCATAATATTCAAATGTATTCTCTTAACTTCAAGATTTGATCGGAGTGAAAGCAAATTTGTGAAAACAAAAAACATATGATGAGCCATGATCTAACTCATTTGGAATGTTATGAAAATTGAACTGGGTTAATCGAACTAAAATTTGAACTTTCAATCGATGAATGCGATAATAGTCAACAAAATTTTTTGATTAAATTACAAATCAAAATCCTCAGTCATTTGATATGAATCAAATCTTTCTCAGCGATTAAATGAGTTATATCTGATTTTTGAAATGTCAATGGATGTGTTCTAAAGTAAATATTTAATGAGAAAATGATGCCGTAAAATTACCCTCAATAAATTGTTCAATCAAAATTCATTTTGTCTTTGTATGACCGATAAAATTAATAGAGCATATGAACAAACACATCATGTTGAAATCAATCTCTTCCCTACTTTTTTTTTTTTTTTTTCAGCATGACTACGTATTACATTTGTGTTGTATTTTTTTTTATTTTCTTTACTATTCTCACGCAAAAAAAAATAGATATATTAGCATTCATTAATGTTAACGCTGGACGCGTCAATATTTTGCTCGTCGTTGGTTGTATTGCGGCACAGCGACGTGCTGAGATTACTGCTAGCAACGTTGCCAGAACGTTCCGTGATACTTGAATGGCGTTTTTATAAAGATGGCAACGTTGCGTGAAATTTTTTTCACAATTTTGGTAGTTTAAACTCGTGATATTAGCGAACTTTTGGTTTACAGTATTGAAAAATTGGTTTGTTGAGTACTAAATATAAGTATTGCAATAATAGTAAAAATTCTATCAAATATCAACTATAATTTAAATGGGATTCGGAGTTTTGATGATGCTTGATGATAAATATTACTGAAGATGTTGTAAGTTTTTATATAAGAGACAAAAATATTCATGAATATTTTTTTATCATGAAAGCTCTGAAGTTATCCCTTCAAGGGAATACGTAATTTTGACGGCGAAAAATAATTCTCAATCGTGCAGTTTGGTTGAATGCGCGATATAGATATATGTAATGTGCTAGACTCTAACAGGTAGAGCATAACTAATGTGACATTGAATTACTTCATTCATTGGTTCTCCTCATTTACATAATTTTATGTTTGGAATTTTCTTCTTCGATCAGTATTCAACTTCCTTTTAGAATTGCTTCTTTTCCTACTTCTTTTTTCGTGCCATACTGTGTACATTATTGAATCATATTTTTCCTCTCCCCACTTCTCTCAATCATCCAATTTTTTTTCAGATGTAGTTTCTTTATTCTTACACTCAATTTCTCATTGTCTCTAATTACTATGCATCAGATATTAAATTATTTCATTAATAATTCTATTGGTTTATGGAATACTATCATTTTGTTATTCTCAACGTGATGTCCTGAGTGACTACAGTGGATCGAAATTTATTATTCCCATTTGAATTCATAAAAGTAAAGTGTTGAGAAGATTAGGAAGGTGTAGGTCTATACTGTTGGGTATAAATGGAATTGCTTACTTGAAGGAAAATGATATAGGCAGTCTAATGGGTCTGCGAAGGTGAGGCATCCTTTTGGGTTTAACATCTTCTCTCGCACCCTCATTGCCAGAATCCCCAAGCTCGTTTATGTACCATTGAACGTTCTGCAATGTATTTCTGTATACCAGTTCCCTTACATATATATAACCTACATAAAACGAATATATACCTCGTTGCTTGCACTCAAGAATTGACTTGGCAGGAAATCAAACTGTGCCCAAACTTTCAAGATATATTCTAGAGATCTCCATAGCCATTCCGTCTATCGCGCTCACCTCTCTTTTATTCCTCTCGTCTATTTCTGAGTGCTGTGGCTGGTCGTGGCAGTTTGGTCGTCAACTATGTTGTTGACAAAATGTATACATTTCTAGGTGTTTTATAGCTGTCATTGAGCAACAATATTTATGTAACAAAAAATTTCTTTTGTTCATGAAATTCGAGAAAATTTATTCTTTCTGTAATTTTTCAGATCATCTTATCTATGTAGATCATGTTCTTTTAAATTTTCATCTATGAATCTTTATGTTCTATACTTAATGGACTCGAATCACCGTTTATTTTGCTCTCCCTATTTCTGGATAAAATTACCATCAAGGCGATATGAAAGCTTTCCATTTAAACCTTATACACACCTGGTGGTGATCGGCTTACATTCCAGAATTTTATTCCCACTAGCGAGCGCTCTCAACGATTACCCACATATATATATTTATATAGGATAAAGTGGTGCAAGACCACTCCAAGTTTTCATAAAATTTCACTGACGAGATCCATTTTTCACCATATTTTTTCATGAAACGCGCATGCGATATTGACTTCTCAATATGTGATAATTTTCCGCAATATTTTTTTTCCTGCGTATTCACAACTAAATATTTGTACTTTGTTTGACATACCAGTATTTTAATTAATTTATGATAACAATCCGGCTGAAAGCAGTAGATTGTATATGCGAACTTTTATTTTTTTGTACTCTAAGATTGAAAAAAACGAGAGAACAGGTGCAATTTTCACAACTTCATTTTGTTTGATCCTTCGGTTGTGAATTGTTAGAAAATGGTACCATAAAGGCACGTCCAGAGCATTTTTGTGATATGAAATCAGCCTTGATCGCGTTGACAGATGCGCAACTACCTTTTATGTGTCTCCTCCCTGGAATTTTAATTACCGACAGAATGATGAGGTACCGTGAAAGAAAAATTGCCTTCTTGAATCTTAATATGGAAACAGAAAATCCAATGTTTCAACGAAATTACCTGCGGTAATCCCCTGACAAAATCATATTGCCTGAATCATCGAGGAAAAAATGTGAGCACATCTAAACCCTCCACTAAATTTGTTTCGCTAGGGAATTGAGATAATCTTCGTGCCGAGCCCTAAACAGATGCAAATTGACAAAATATTGGGTAAGATTTATTATAATGCAATTTGTATATTGATATAATATTGACGAAGAGCAATTTACTAAACTGACTTGATGTTGTCATTTTATTCGGACAGATATTTAAAACTATGATATCAAAAACTTGCAAACTTGAAATATTCATTGGTGCCACTATAATCTTTCATTTTTTTTCACAATGAGCCTTATCAAAGTAGGTTTATAAATTTCTGATCTCTTCACTCTACTGATGATGTATCTCTATCCGTTAAGCGTAGATATAAATTTTTCCTTCGGGAGTTACATCATTTCATCATCATGATTAAGACTTCAAGACTTCTAATAGATCAAATATTAAGTTCATAAATTTTTCAACACAGGTTACAAATGTATTTACCAACTTATACCAGTTTGAAATATTAATTAATCAAACTATTGGAGTTGTGTGCAATTACATTCCATACAATGTCAGATATTTGTCTTTATAATTATAAATGAAAAGTTCCAAAATTTAATGAAAAATTACTCGAGCTAATCAGCGAGACAACTTTATATCCACAACGATCATTTGCCGTAAACTTCGAACTTTGAATAAAAATATTTCTGATGTACAATCATAAATTGGGAATGATTTTCATCTAAAGATAAAAAACCTAAAATGTTCAATTCACTGTCTCATCCAATTTGTTTTATTTTGCAATATTACTGCTATACATCTCACATAAAATTTAATTTTGATCTCGTTTTTTCCTTTCAAATTCAGTGTTAATTATGATCTGTTCCGCAACATTAATCAACAACTGATCTTTAAATACAATAAAAGTTCTTCTTTTTATTTTTTAGAGTCATCACTAAAAAGTAGATTTTCCGTATTATATTAAATTGTTTCTAAATTAGTTACAACATTTCATGAGCGCAACATCATTTAAATTTTACACCTGCATCGATATTGTACACTCTCTTTTTCATCTATTCATAAATTTTATGAGTCACGCGGATCGTATGTAAAATAACAGATAAAATATGAAATAAAGTGAAATAAAGGATGACAAATGGTTGAATTTAGTATGGGATATATTCCATTGATGACTGCACTTATAGAATATTGGCTGCACATAGGAGTAAGTGAATTCGATTTATATATCCATCAAGCCACATCCGGTTTTATGTCGCCAGAGGCATC
The DNA here is from genome assembly GCA_030523045.1 of Meteorus cinctellus. Classification (NCBI taxonomy): domain Eukaryota; kingdom Metazoa; phylum Arthropoda; class Insecta; order Hymenoptera; family Braconidae; genus Meteorus; species Meteorus cinctellus. Next base: position 11,494 of record JAPYZF010000359.1, read on the forward strand.
GAAATAAAAGCAACCATTTATGTAAGCCCATATACTAATATTTATATAGCGATGTATATATTTACTGCACGGGTGCAAAAGAAGTGTCTTCGATATTGGTATTTTTATATTACTCCACGTGGTTATGTTGAGTCTCGACGTTGGACCTCGGTTTATTGAATTTTCTCATAAAACCAACCGTACTATTGGTGACAGCGAGATGTCACAAAATAAGGATGACAACATAAAGGATTTGTGATTCAGAATAGAATAATTGTTTCCTTACTATTGCACACACACACACGCACACACAAATTCAATCAATGAAACGTATATCTATATCATATTAAATATTAGGGCGGATTCTCGTCATTATTGACATATATCTATCCTACATACATCCTCTCACAATACCTCCAATCCACTTCCAATCCAAATCATTCCAATGAAATTCTATTAGTTCCAATCGCCTTATATCTCATATTCGTGAACGTTATTCAAAAAATAGTTCAGGATTAACTCATTTCATCAGCGAATGTTGAAGGATTATGTGCAGAGACGATGAAACAGAGATGTAGAGAAAAAAAAATAAAATCAAACTGCGGAGTTCCAAAGTCCCAATATCCCTTTGAATATTCTCATCAGAAATTTAATTGAATTATCCTTGCACAAAATTAAGCGAAGGAAAATGGGTGTTCAGAGAATTTATTGCACCAGTGAATAGTAATATATTTTTTCGTTCATAAAAAAAAAAAATAATCTCGTTCACTTAATTCTTCAATTCAATTTTCTCTCAATGAAAAATGATGTGAAAGTTCAATTTTGATGCGGCTAAATATGATGGGAGCGTAATATGGAGGGAAAAATGTGGTAACACGAACAAGGAAATGTTATCTATGTATATACACAAGACATCTGAAGGGTTTGTCTGTAAGCTGCTTGACTGAAGAACGGTGGTGAACAATGAACATAAATAATATCACCTGCGTCAGCTTCATAAAATAAGATTTTTGTTGCCGTTTATTATTTTTTATTCCCCATCCTTGTTTCGACGTAATTATTTTATCCGAAACTTGTATGATGGTGACGAATTTTTTTTCCATTTTACTCGGACTATTTCTCTGTAATATTTATTTATATTATTTTTTTTATTTCATATTCTACCCTCGTTTCTGTGTGCCATGGAAAATCGAGGGTAATAAATATCGTCGATGCAGGTGTAGGCATTGTTGCGTCACCACGAGCAACTGAGTGAACAAAAGGGCATGGAGAAAATAACTCAGAATGAATGGAGAAAATGGGATATTCATTCTCTTTCTCTTTGTTTTTTTTCTTTTTTTGTTTTTTTCCCGTCCCTCTTTCTGTGGTTTCCAACATTTTTTTGTCTCATTCTGCCTTCACATATTAATTCATTTTCATAATAATAAAAAAAATCCACATAAACATAAATAATTTAGGATAGAATGATAATTAAAAGATTTGTAAGATAACTGTTTATATCCAATTTATTTCACGAATTTTTAGTAAATAAATTACACGCGTAAATGTGAATCGTGTGTGATATTCCTATTTTTGAATAAAAATATCGTCCATATTTTCAGGTTAACTTGAAATTCACAAAATACACCAAATATTTGATGGCATGAGACCCACAATTTAGTTTGAGAACAAGATGGAAATGCTTGTGAGACCCTTTAGCTAAAATGAAAAACGATAATCAATATATTCACTGTTTTATTAGTATACAATATTGTTATGAAATTGAAATTTACGTTGGAATGAATGGAGAGATTTGCCCCAAATCATCATTGTCCGTTCCACACGAGAAAATTATGATGTTGAGTTTCCTTGGCATACCAAGTTGCCCCTAGCAGTAGAAATGATGGTCATGGTCAGACGACCCTATTCTCAGTATAATGTGCAATATATTTGGAGGCTAACAAAATAGTTATCAATCGATTGACTGCAGACATACGCACACATGCATGCAAATTGATATGAACTTTTTAGAATACAATTACGCGAAAAACTCACAACTCTCTGGTGAAATATGTGAGAATTATTATACTGAATATTATCTAAAACAAAAATTTCAAATTGACCAATCTTATAATTAGAATTTTCAAAAATATCACAGATTACTCCTGTTACTAAAGAATAGAATAAAAAAAATTTTTAAATAGATATAAACATAGTTTTCATTAACTGAGTATTGATAATCCAGCTTAGAGTCAATATCTATTATTATCTATTCTAGACATAAAAACATAACTTCAATTCAAACACACAGCATGTACATAAGTAAGGATAACATCAGTTGAAGTTATAATTGAAATGGATTGATATCGAAGATGGAATTCCTCAGGAAGCAATAGTAATCGTGAACACAAGAGAGTCTTAGTTGTGCAGCTTTCGAGTCAGTAATCGTTTCGTAATTCTAAACGTGGTGAAACGTAGCGCTGGAAATCCAATTATACGGTTAAAGGGTAAGAGCGGAAAGGAGCTGCAAGAGAGATAGGTTAAGGGGATGATGGTATACAGAAAGTTGTAGGTGAAACTCTTGGTGGAATCACGTATACAGGGCATCGACGTGTGGATATAGCGAATTGAAAGCTTACTTTAGGCAAACTTGAATCAGCCTTATCGTTACTCTTGGCGAACTATTTGTTTATCGTAACTCAAACGAGTTCGCCAATTAATATTAGTGTAATTAGTATAGAGAAACTCTTGACTTTTCGATGTACTTTTGCCAGTTATGACAGTTATAATTTTCATTAATGATACGTTTGCATAGTAATGCTTTTGAGAGATCCTTGTGCGATGTCAAATATCAAATCTATTGATGAATTACTTGGTGATAATTTGATGAATATGTCATTGGTGATTAGTACTGTTGATGGGGCTGCATTTCTATTTTCAGAATATACAAATGGAACTGATGATATGTAAGCAAAAGTGATAAAAAAAGTATAATTCAACCATTAATTCTTGTATATATTTTTTAATAATAAATTTTTATATAATTCATGGTTATAATGACGGATCGTTAAGCTTGGCATAATTTATAGAGAATGCCATGTAAATTTGTGACAACGAAATTTGTTTTTTTTTTTTTTTTCAATTAGAATTATTCACTGTTGTGAGAAAAATAGCCGTTAATGTATTTTTTCCACTAGTAATATGTAACCACTGAAATGTTTGCATAAAATTGCATGATATATTAATTGAGTGATTCATATTGGGATAGTTTATTGGTAGAGCATTTTAACGATTTTCGATAATGTCACATGGCTGTTTTAAATTCCACTTGCGATATATATTCTCCGTTGTTTCAATGGTCGAGAGATTTATTCACGACCTCGGTTTTGACAATTGCTCGTTTTTCTTTACTATTATTGTCTTCAATACATGCATTTAGTGAATAAAAGTACGATTAATTTGCTGCAAATGACTCGGTTCTAAACATGCCGTGGATTAATTATGAATGAATTTCAATTCGATTGAACTCTGAACGTAACACTAAGCAATCACATTCCAATTTACAATTGAAAATTCCGATATTAAGGGCGACAGCGAATATAAATAGGTTTGTACACATCCATGTTGCCAATTACGAATCAATTATGTTTTTATGGTTAATAAATTCAGGTCATAATTGTCATGGTCTTGTATGAAATAATATGCCAAACTGAGTATTCCTAAATGTTTTTGAATCATTAATTACAATGCTATTGAATTAATTATAACCAAACACAATCATTTTCCCTATTTGTTCCCAAGGTGGTAGTTCGTAGTTTCAAAGAGAGACTATGTACAAGATGGTCTATGAATGTAGTTCTCACGAATAGCAAACGTTGTGCTACAGAATTGCAAGTATTTATGGCTTCTACATTTCTAATTGCAAGAAACAACGACAAAACCTTTGATCATGGGCAAGTTTCGTGCACCTGCCACTAATTCATTTTACACAATCAATATGGGGTTAATTCATTTTGTCATAGACAAATAAATTTCAGGACCATTCTACTGCCAATTATTGCAGACTGATAGAAGAAATAGACAATATGAAAAACTAAAATCATTTTTTTTTGTTGTTGAATTGTCAGAACATCGGGTGACTCCTTCTTGCAATCTTCGAATATTCTAATTTACGAAAATGTTTGGTATGAATATAATTCTTTAACAACTGTAGCGAATTTTCTCTCGCAAGTTGTTTTCTCATCAGTAATTTTTTGCGGTCGTATACTGTAAATGAGAATAGACAAAAAAAATTATAATTTGAGAATATTCCGATTTGATGAAGAATACATTCATTGCGTTCCCGATTGTTTTCTTCGTTTTTCAGTAAATTTCACAAAAATTTTAGTTAGAATCAAATGAGAGTTTGTAAAAAATGCAAATACTCGAATCATTTACATTGTAATTTTCACATTTTGAACGCAATGTAAAATGTGCGAAATTATTCAGAGAGAATGTGAAACTCTTTGACTATCCTTCCTCGCGTTCAAATTCTCGTGGAGATGGAACTTTTCTTTTTCTGCCTGCGGATAGGTTTTCAATGAAACAATTTTTATAATGAAATCCCGGAATTTGCTGACGTAGTGACGTTGGAAGTTGATGCAATGGTTTGATAATCTGCAATATGTACAAAGTGCTGTAATTTGCATATCGGTATTACCAATTGGAGAGGATGATTTCTTCTTTACTCTCATGAATATACAGACAGCACTTCAATTAACAACCACTTGAAATTCGTGAAACGTCGCAAATAATTTCATCCAGATTACAATCAATTTAATTGATAGTGAGAGTGGTGGGAAGAGTTATTGAACGATAAAGTTCAGTATTTGTTTTATATTCTACTGCATATGATTTATGTGATAAAGTTTGGAAGTACAGAGTTAGCTGGAGCATGTGACAATACCCAACATTTGCGATTTCACAGATAGGTTTCCATTCTCTGTGTAATATTTCTCATCACTTTTATTTCAAGGATTTATTGTAGATTGAACGATTCACATTTTTTCCATTCTCAGTTTTATAGTATATATACGTATGAAATCGACGGGCTGAAATGTTTTCACGAGAAACTCGTCTTTCTGAAATTTATCGTGCTTAAACGTGAGTTAGTTTGTCTACTTATAAAAATTGTAATACATCATGTGACTAAAACTTAAATTTCGTATGCACCCTTCAACCCTTCTTCCCCTCATTTTTGTATATAAAATTACAGAAACGTATAAATATTGTGATTTCTTCAAATCTCTATCATCGTATAAATGAAAATTCAAAATTTCTGAGGATGAGAATAGTAATTGCACATAGATAAGAGTATGAAGCGTATTATTTTCCGTCCATAATATAATTGAATAAAATTAATAATTTTATTCAAATTTGATTCCTTTGCATTGAACGTAAATAAATTTTTTTTTCAAGTTCGTATACAAGCTGATACTGTTGAAAATAAGATTAATTCCTTTTCAAGTTTTTTTTCTGAATCAATCCTGATGCATGAAGTATATGAAAATCATCAACTTTTTATAAAAAGAAGGAAGGAAAGAATCAGAGTTGTTCTGAAGAACGTTGATAATTTATTGAAGACTATTTTTTTGCAATAGGCATTTTTATTTCTAATTTTATGTTAAGATGTTGAGCAAGATAACGAATCTCGCTCGATTCGAGGATTTTCTCTTCATGCAGATATAGTGAAACTCCATTCCATTTCGATAATATTATGCGCCGTTTATTCTTAATATTTATTTCAGGATATAATTCATTCAAACACTAAGAAGAGAGAAGTATAAATTTCGAAGAAAATGCAGATGATCATCTACCTCATGTACTGTTATTGCTGATGTTATTTTCAATAGTAGAAGAAAACAAATTATTACAGAATGTGCAGTTGATCCTTCTTCTTTGAATTTCTAAAGCAAGTTCAACCGCAATTAAATGAAACCCATGGGAATTTGAAGACTGTTCGTTCTTGTGCTTTCCGTTTTGTTTTGATTTTTCATCTTCATTCATTCATATCTCAAAATCCTTCTCGAAAGAAAATTTGTGAAATGGCTTGACTGAACAACACATAGATTATTCACTGACGAATATGTTCTTGGCATTAGATGTCAAGTGAAAGATCAATCTTATAAGGGTAACGTTTCTTTTTGTTTTGTGTTCAGTTCAATTATTTTGTTCTATTACTCATGGAAGAAGGCTCGCAAGGTGGAGAACTCAATTTTTTCAACGCATGGTAGTGGATTGCATTTACTTCTATTATAGTGGTTTTCCAAAATGTTTATATTGTTGGTTCAAATCCAACTGGGCGAAAGATTTCTCGTGTGGTCACCAAACACTGTTTTCACATGCGATGTTTATTGATTACTTGGTTTATAATGGCGAGCTTTTTTTCATTTGTCAACTGATCATAAAAAGTCTACAAATAATTGTAGATGAGGTTTCGATAATTTGCAGCGTTTCCCTAATTAATGATATTATGAATGGGATGTTCATGAGATCAGCAATCTATATATTGCAACAGTACAAAATATGAAGTTGTCGACCATGATCATCATATTTTGCTACTCTATTTAATGAGTGTACACATTCGATTGCTTTATCACGTTTGTTGATGCAACGAGACTTCCAACATGGCAATTATAATGATGATTGTGAAACTCATAGTAATTCAGTAATTTTACCATGAAATTCAAGTGGATAAAGCTCTGTGAATTTCACGCTGTACTATCATGTGAACATTTTTTCCGGGTCTTTGTAGTTCAAATGTGTTATCTGAATTAGTATTTTTTACTCGTTTATTCTTGCATAATTTCGTATACGTTGAGCTCTAAATTTTTTTCCATGTCTTTTTTACGTTAATTATCAGGCGAGCTACAATGCTGGCAAAAATTCCATTTCATGTGGCCAATTCTCACAGGCCTGGTCAGAGTTGTCAGATTAATGTCATTTATGTTCCTGATCAAAATGTCCAAATCGTATGAATTCTGAAATGGTGAAAATCAAGAGCAGAAAATGTTCCATCAGAATTTTCACATAAATCGTGGGTAAAGAATATCTCTACCCTTTTTTTTCTTCTTTCTAAAAATAATTTTCCATCTGGAAAAAAAGCAATATGATACTGGAGAAAAATATTTTGTATATTTTTGGGTAGAAAAATGTTTTCTGTGACACGATGCAAATCGACGTGAGAATATTGTAGCCTATGTGAACTCACTACTCTTCCTCTTTTCGCTTGTTACTGATTGTAGTGTGCTAGGTGTAAGCACGGACAGAAAAAAGTTTGAAAAGCCTTCCTAGATCCCCACACAGAGGAATATATATTGGATCTCACATGCAGTGGTAATTAGAAACTGCCGTCACTAACAAGACCGAAGCCCTTGTAATTCGCTTTTGCTCTGGTAATTGCGATAGACTCTGAGTGAGATGTTGAGTTGCGTAACGTTCTTTTTCTCTCTTAATTTATCTTCTTTTTTTCCTCATCAACAACTGCATTTGAAATTGTTATTCTCTCTAGGCCTGAACACCCATTATTGGAAAATCAGTTGCCGCAAAACAATTCAATTAATTTGAAAAATGGAGTATGAAAGAGCCACCTCGTTTCATTCATTTTGCTCTGTTAATACGATTAATCTAATGGTATACATAAATAATAACAGATATGAATTCATTTCGCTCGAGTTAAAATGAATAATTATTCATGAACTATTCAGTCGATATCGAATTGAAACGTGTGGGAATTGCCCGAAGGGTGTCGTGTTTAAAATTTTGTTCTATATAACCACCCAATAAATAAAAATAATGAAATTAAAAAAAAAACGGATATGGAGGCAAATAAAACTTAATCCGGGAAATGTATTGAAATCATACACGAGCCATTCAAGCTCGGCATAGTCTATATATAGATATATATATACTGTTTCCGAAAAATGTTACGTAATTATATTTTAGTGGCAATCGATTTTACCTAATCATCTCGCGGCGCGTCGAGCTGAATTTCCACTTTGCCACATCGCTGCGGATTATTTCTGTATTTCAATGATCGTTGGGTCAATGGGAAAATAAATATTTGTATCGTAAATAAAGAAGTTGTATGCTCACATATAATTTTTATATTTTTTTCGCCACATTTTCAAGACAGAAGTTTATTTATACGTCATGTATTGCTTGTGGTTTGGCTGTATATGCTTTTACAACAAAATGAGGCACACTGCCAATGAAGAAAAGATTCATTATTATGTATTTTGAAATTCTTTCACATACATATTTCAATGTCATATTTTTGCACAGCTTTGCCAGAAAAATGAGGAAAACTTTTGTGGAGATTGTATTCAGTTTTCTTTTTTCAATGTAAAACTCGGCCAAATGTCTAAAAGCAAGAATTTCTTGAGATATATTTCCCTAAACAAAAGAAGAAGGATAATTATTAATCCAAAGTAGAGGAAGTGATAATTGGTAATGCCATTATCCAACTATTTTGTTGCGTCTATTTTTCATCAACTTTATTTACTTTAGTAGTAGTCCATGACGAATACTGAAATGCAGATGTTTATCGAAGATATTTATTGACTGAATTTGCTGATATTGAAGAGTGAGCTTCATTGTGTACGATCAATTTGCAATGGGATTGAAGACAGAAAGGGATTAATTTTTGTACAAAATCTTTCATTATCAAATAGAATTGGTCAGTTTTATCGGACTGAATAGAATAATTGTCTGTCTGAAACTCTGATATTTCACAGGAAATCGTGAACAATAATAGAAGTCAATAGATAGCACTCAACTGGGGCTCGAATTCTCGTAGCTTCTCAGATTATTTTCGAGTGTTTTACCGATTGCTCTGTCACCAGATCAGTTCGTACGTTGTTTATAAAGGAGGGTTGGAATATTTTTCAAATACACAAAAAGCAAAATATTCTATGCCTTATCATTGTATTGTGACAGTTTAATTTTCAATATGTTGATACGACAAATTATTCACACTCAACTAAAAACCTTTTTATGAATCACAATCATGAAAATTTTTCTATCAGAAAAGAATTTGATGATAAAACATAAAAAATGCTCTATGGCGCAGTTAAATGCATTGGGAAAATCGCATAAGACGAGTGACTCTGAATTAATCTAATAGCCTTGTCATGGAAATAGTCATTTCAAGAAAAACGCGGCTTAGGTTTTAATATGAATGACTAAACTGTTTAAGTGGCTCCAGCGATAGTTAATCCCCGTCATATTCTCCAGAATCCCCCAAAATATTCGAAAGTACTTACTTCGAGAGGATAAGGATATGAGAATAATTCATGAAATTTTCAAGGAGCAGTTACAACTAAATTCATCACTCTCTCCTTGTTTGAGAAATGATTAATAATAATTTATAGATTTTAAGATGAAATGTTCAATGTTTATTTAATATAAAGATATTCGGTGAGCGTGAACAATTTCAGGTTGAATATAATTCTTTTTGCTCTCACAGACGTGGTCGCTCACGCACATACATACAAAACAAGCACAAAGCAAAGATTGAGTTGGTTGTGAGATCACTCAACATATAGTTAACGAAATATAATATGATTAGCAGTTACTAGCGCAGTTGAAAAAGAAATGTATTGCAATGTAATTGCAGCAGAAAAGAATTGAGGAATTCAGTTGAGATGGCAATTACAGTGTGATCACACAAATTCACAGACAGATAAAACACAAAGCACAATGCAGACGGCGTCAGTCAGACTAATACTGAGGCCTGGGGAGACAAAGCAGGCATAATGATACACTAAAAAATTAGTGTCCAAATCGTCGCGGTTATCGTTGCGCCTCAGTGGTCAAATGTTGCCATTAAAATTAATGGCGATCATTCAAACGAGAACAATCATGTTCTTTCTCGAACACTCCTATTTATTAATATTTCTATTAGTAACTATATAAGTTTACAATATTCTTGTGAATCAATATGACAATAGAAGTTATCTTGAATATGTTTCTCTATACTTTCACTTCAAACTTATCTCTGAGATAAATTAAGTTGTCATGACTGTGTTTATTTTGTTCCCTTTTTTTTCAGCTATTACACTGTTATTTCACATGCTCCTGTGTAAAAAGTTTTATTTGCCCCATTTTATATTGGAATCACTTCAAAAACGTTTATGAGAGTTTCAACAGTAACAACAATATCTAAAATCATGAAGATTCAGGATGAAATATTTGATTTATCAGGGGTTTGTAGTGCGGATGATGGGAATATACAATAAAATTTGAATGAAATAACATAGAGACAGTGTGTGGGGGAAGGAAAGTAAAAATGAAGAGATATGGAGGGAAATAGGGTGTCACAGGAATTATAGGATGGCCAGAAATTTCATTGCGCGATCCTGCACTATTCACTAGTGCACGTGATTTGCATCCACCGTTACGGTATTGTCTAACGTTCTCTACACCCCCGCGAATTTCGTTGAATCGGCGAATGATGTACACGTTCATAGGGTGGCTCTTGTACTACCTCCCTCAGAGGAAATATCAGATGGAAATTGCGCTGGACAAGGGCCAGACGGAACGCCACGAGTTCCTCGGTTGCATATTCTCACATATTCCCATTTACCCACCGACCTTTTGTCTTGAAATCTATTTGCCGGCGAATTTGTGGCAACGGTGTTATTGTTATAAGTATATGTTTTTTTTCTTTTATCTTCGTTATAGCAAGCTCATTCGTTCCACATTGTATGTAGAGAACGATCAATATAGAAATGTATGCAGTGGATCTTTTCATTTGCATTTTACGACTGGTACTTTGAGATTCTCTACTTTTCCAATATCTCTTTGGTGTATCGAAAAGCATTGATCCGTTTTCTCCTGTGGTGACATTACAAATTTTCTGCAACTACATCTTATTATTGTGCCGCTGAAAAACGGAGAAAAAAATAACAAGTATGCATCGTATTTTATAACGGAAATTTTTATATCACCATCGTAAAGGAGATATTGTGCCAATAAAAATTTGTTGTTGTCGTATCTGCAAGTTACGCATACATTCTACCAATATCAGTTTCATGTGATATTTTTTCATTCCCATTTTGATATATGTTTACAAAGTATATGATGATTCCGATTAAATTATTTGTAGTGCTGTAATATTATGTATGGTATGATCAAAAAATATAAATGATATTTCGCGATTTGGAGGATTTTCAACTTTTTTTATGTGATGTATTGATGTCTTTTTCTATTTTTTTTCTGCTCAATGTCAATTGTTCCATCACAAATGGGACAATTGACATTGTTCCTGCAATTTTTATTTTTTTAATAATTCGGACCGCAGAAATTAACTAAGTCTGCGTGAAAAGCATTAAACTTTTGAAACCTCTAGTTCTGAACTTTGGAGTGTTCAAAAAATGATCAACTGGTGACACATCTAACTGAAATGCCCATCAGCTAGACAGGGAATGTGAAATTATTTTTTCCAATTTAAACTCATATACACTTCTCACTGATTTGGACAATTATGTTCCAACCATCATTATCACTACTTTTCCAAAAATTAATTAAAGAACGAAAAATGCGAATTAAAGTACGACGTTTTCTCATACAAGTCTACTTTCAATTTGAAATAAAATAATTTCCCATTATTCCTTGGAAATTCAAATAAATATTCAAACCGTATGTTTTAAAAAGCATCCACTACAGGCATATATAAACACAGTAAATTTCCTTTATTTCCCAAGGGGCCGTCTCCTCAAAGAACTGTTATAAAGAATTTTTTCCAAAGTACTTTACGAAAATTTGTTTGGCATGATATTTTGTCATCAAAGAGAACACCATTTCTATATATTTCACATCGATCAATGTTCTTCATGTCTCGTACTTCGATTATTATTCCTCTGCTCTCTTCTGGAGGTGTAGTTTCATTTAACAACGCAGATTGTGATATGGAAAATTCCTCATTCATCTTAAAATGTATTTGATTTCGGAACATAAAGCAAGATACATGGTTGTGAATTAAGCAGACATGAGACCATTTATGTTGATGAAAAGAGAACTGAATAATTAAGAAAATGAAATTTAAAAAAATGCTTACACAGATTTCGAAATTCTCTACACGAGCATTTTCTCATTTTTTTTTTCAATCCACAATTTATTTATAGATTTCAAAATCCTAAAAATGACTAAATATCTGCCATATGCAAACTCATGAAAATACTCATAAAATTTCTTTAAGCTATTGAGTATTTCGTGATGATTGCTTGCGATGGAAGTTTCATAGTAATTTAACGTATGTACATTGTGCTCTCTGTCAAAATTCAATTCTTCATCTTGAATGTACATTATAAATTTCATATTATTTCATTGGCCAAAGTGCTGAGGCAATACCATATTGAAATTTGGTTGAGGGAATTTTTTTTCCAAAAGTAGTGGAGAATATAAAACGAATAAGCTCGCAAAATGAAATGGTGCTTATGGCTAACATCTACTGTATGAGGGAGAAGATTTTCCTGAACATATTTACATAAGTTTTTCGTAAATCCGATTATTCAATCATTTCAATACTCTATTTTCCATCAACTCATGTTTCTATATATGAATATCATTAAAAGAGGAGAGGTTCACTAAATATAGTGCGATATAAACTTCTTTTTTATGAATAATATCAATAATTACAGGCCTTTTAGAATGGGTATAAAGTCATTAGCTCTCCGCAACACTGAAGAGGATTACGTTAATACACAACGAGCCATTCAAACGTGCATATACGTAATCTGATTGATATTTCACCAAATCCCTAAAGAGAGGTTGAAAAATCCAGCGATTAATGAAAAAGTGTGGAATTGTGATAAAAATGATTAATGGTTTGACAATGTGTTTCTATTTTTCCCATGGTCGTCAACAATTTTATGAGGAATGTGTAATTGAAATGATAAATACCGTGTCGATTTTTCATTTGTGTTGGATTAATATTGCTGGCAGGCAACATTCAACTATTTTTGACATTCTTTGAGTTATTTAAGAATTGTTTTATGTGAAAAATGAATATCATGTATCAAAGTCATATGAAGAACAATATTTACTATATTGCAATCGGTGAGTCTGTTTGTGAAATGGGCGGCGTAAGGAAAAAACGATTTCTCATCGAATCTCCTGACTTTATTTTACTGGACGAGAGCTGAAGATATTTCCCAAAGTCTGTCTGGAATAACTTCAAATTATCTAGAAATCTGATAACTTTCACGGTTCTATAACTTCATTATCAGAATCATTTCTGCGAGAGAGCAATTCAATCATCCGACCGCTTCTTTGGTTTCTTTTCAAATATTATTTTCATAATGGCTTGAAGATTATTTTTAATTTTTTATTCGTTTCTTGAATATTACAGATAAAAAAAGAAACACTCAATGCTTTTCAAACCATGTTAATTTTTCTTTATTTTGTGGTTTAAAATTGTTCAATATTTCATCAAAGTCATTGTGTCACATTGTACATGACATGCAACTATACCAACACTTTTCTCCATATTCATTCCAATTCATAGTCAACGAAGCTGACGATATTTTTACATATTTCAAAAATTTACTGATCGAATATTCATCAGCAGTTTTTCTGATTGGATCGATTCGATTAATTGAGTGTATATCCATACAATATATTCATTGGACCTCAGCAATTTACATATTTTCCTCACCGTTTTTGATATCAACTCAACCTGAAACAACAATTAGTACGTTTAATTACACATTTGAGAATAATACGACGAATTTTCTACATGATAGCAACTAGAGTTGCATAATTGCAATACTTCTGAAGGCATTTTTGATAACGAAAAATTTTAGATTCAAGTAAATAATTTCTCGATATAATTTCATACATCAAACTTGTCCCGTCCTGTTATTTTCCATGTATTATCCTGCCATAATTCTTTCATAGATATGAGTTTTTCAATCGTGAATACGAAATCTAAGATGAGAGCACTTCAACCAGAATGAGTGGAAGTAGTTCAATAAACCAATGGAGGTTCTTTTACATTCCTCCATTGTATCGTCAATATGAAAGCAAAGTTGTTGAATCTTCACATCACTATTTGAAAAATAACAACTACACAGCACATAATGAAATATATGAAAAAAATAAAAATTATTATCGATATAAAAATTCATGCATTGCCAACTATGCGCGCAGAATTTGGTTCAGCTTCGTTATCATTTTATTCAACCAATAATTCTTCTCATTTATTCCAATTAGTTACTTCATGATGAATTTTTATGATATTTCCGATACCCTCAAGTCTGTAATATTATAAAATTCAATCGTCCATCTTTATTATCTTATTTGAAATGTTGATATTCATTGATGTATTGAAATCCCAGATGAATGAAAATGATTAATGAGTTTGCTCAGCAAGTCATGAAATAACAACTATGAGAGAAAGCTTCAGACACTTTATCGTAACTGCAGCATGAATTTGAAAATAATGAACGTAAATGCAGATAATTGGAATTAAATTTAATTCAATATTTCATGTCATTAGTGAATGACTGCAACTGACGTCCTCCTTTTTTTTTTTCGTTTCCTCATTATTTATTCATGAATAACAAGGTGAACTATTGAGAAAAAAATACACAACGCAAACAGAATGGAGAGCAGTTGTTATTCTGGCATTACATACAATCGACTATAACATATTAGATATTGAAGGGAGAGCCACGGGCATGAATGGCTCTCTGTGTGTGTGCTGTATAATACAGTGATATGCTTTCAGAACAGCTCGCTATTATGTTATTTATAACACAAACAGAATCGTACATTCTCATAGGAATTATGCAACACAAACGAGTAACACTGTGTTACCTACTGATATAATTTAAAGGTCGAACAAATACGATGAACTAAACCACTTGTATGCGTGCGTTCATGCACGTAGTGACTGAAGCCACATATAAATCATGTGTGTTATGTTTGTGTTTGAAATTGCGTAGGATATATAGATCAAGTGCTTCACGCCACTATTTTTTATTTTACGTTGCCGTCATTTCTTAGTTCTATGATTTGACACATTTATGACAACATATTGTTCTTCAATGATTTTTTTTTCTTGCGTTGTCATTTTTTCTTGACAATATTCTGTGATGAGTTTCTCTTGAACTATATATGGAACAGCACCATTTGTTTTATCTTTCGAGGAAGAATTTCTATTGTGCACAGATTTGCGTATATTGGAATGCTTCTCGAGAAACTGATGACTACGATACACAATGAATGTTCCTTCTCATTACTTCTGTTGCTATCATGGGTACTTCGTTACATGTACATATTTGTACAAATGTTCCTGGAGGATGTGTTTTTTATTATACCAGTGATAATGATTTTGCCTACACAAATATTAATCGTCGTATGTACATCAGCACAGCATTAATCTTCTTTTCTTATTTGGGTAGGTTTCATTTCATCTTTAGATCAACAATGTGGCGCCCACATTCAATCATTTTATGTTATTTTTCTTCCATCTTTCACCTTATCCGCAATGACTGATCTCCTCTTATTTCCCCAATGGTATTAGAGTGTGAAAAGCTCGTGGACGAAAAGGAAATGGCCTTGAGATTGCCAAATGCTGCTTCTTTTGTCAAGGCAATCTATTCAATCCAATGCTGAGAAAACCTGATGGGGGTGAAAAGATCAAGGTTGAATAGAAAAGTGACGAACTAACTAGAGGGGAAACACATTTGGAGAAGGCGGAAAAGAGTAGATGAAGGATGTTAACAAATCTGTCGACTTCATCCCTCGAAATCAACGTTTGCTTGGCGGACCGTGGTGGTCTCTTTGGTCTGATTAATTCAACTTATTTCCGTTTGGTTTTCCGGCGTATTAGTAAAAATCTTTCATTTATTCACAGACGGATATTACAAATTGAATCGTTTTCTTCACCTCATCCTTTGTATCCAAAATTGAAAAATTCAATGTCCTAACTAAAATATCATATAAATTCATGAAGAAATGGATCATAATCGTTTCATTCTGCAACTCTTACAACGTATTCTGATGAAGTGAACCCGTTATATGAATTATAACGAGTTTTTATACTGTTAAAATCAGTGTTCTGAGAGTAACTCCCGTCGGTTATCTAAAGCGTTGAATTATAGAGATAGATATATATTTATATCCAGATTTATAATTATACAAATAGATAAATCGTTGAAGTGGAAAAGATTATCGCGATCACTTTCATAAGCAACGTCATCGGCATAAAGAAAATGAATTCCACATGTATCAATTTCTTTCACGAAGTACTAAGTGTGTTTATCTCTTTGACATATAGATTCTTTTCTTTTAGTTTAGGGTACATGGAAAACTAAAATTAAACTAGGATTGTTTCATTCCTACCTCTGTATATGCCGGTTGGAAAGAAGATGACGAAATTTCGAGTTGCGACTGTGAAGGTTGACTTATCACGACTTATACCTCAAAGTTCTGAGTCATGTGAAGAGCTTAGTGGTGAGAGATTTCCCTTGTGAGCCGAAACTTTTCGTGGAAATCTTAAAATGTCTCTTAGTTGATGTTGGCTCTCACCATTTTTCTATTCCAGTTCATTCATAATATATACATGAAGTTGCATATATACATTTATGTAAACGCTCATGCACTAAACATTGTGTGTGTGGCGTACAAACTGCCTGGAGGCGTCGTCTTGAGAATTTTTGACGAACCACGAGGTCATCGAAGTTTTAGTGCAACTTCTCAGCAGAATGTGGGGATAATTAGAAGTTTAGTAATACCATAAACTCTGTAGAAATATTTTTTACGGCTCAAAGCTTTTTCTATCTCTCCAAAATTCTGATTATACGTATCTCATAACTTGCACTAAACGTTGTTTATTTATTTCATTCTAATTATATAATAATTATCTTGGAATGTCAGGGCATAAACAAATAATTACTGGCCAGCACTTACGCACTAATCCATAGCTTATCAACCAAAATGATTCAAGGGTCGCACCTTATTCATCTGTAGAGCAAATAAGGGTTCTTTGAGTGAGTATCTTCACCAAACCAGCATAGGATAAACTTTCATTAAGAGGAAAGGTAAACAGTCAATTTTCTTTATCTATTCCATTGCAATCAGAAAAACAATGAGACGCAACTAACTGAGCTTATATAATTCACTGAATTTCTTGACTTCTATACACGGCAAAAATTTTTTTCCGCTTGAATGATATTTTTATTCTTTCTTCCATAACATTGGGGAATCAAACCCTTCAAATTGATGACGGATCTTTGATTAGAAAAGTACATTAATTTATCAAGAACCAACAAGACGTGAGAATAATGGGTAATTTGATGTACGAGAATGCTGAAATAGTCTATCAAATTTGTGAACTCAGCCAGGACAATATCTAGATTTTTTTTTCATATTATTCCTTATTTTTCGGAGGTAGACGGGTCGACGTACCTCGTCTTTTTGACCTTATTGTCTATCTCATAAGTGCAATGTAGCGCAGAACTTTTTTTTCCGACTGTCTATACAATATAAAAATAATCTGGCATGATTTCAGACTACTCAATAATTGAATATGAATAAAACTAGAGAGGTGAATACAGACAATGTCGGTTCATAATGTGATACCGTATGAGTGCAAGTTTCTCTTTAGTTCTCTTGTGCTTTTATTTAGCAAATTTAGGTACAGTGTTTTCAGTCAAAGTATCAAATATTCGAATCCTAATTAACTTCCATGCCGTATGATATACGACAACGTCAAATCCTAATGGGTTGTATGAGTTTTGTTTGGTGAGCGTGAGAGTAATATGTTATGGTTAAAAGTTCAATGATAGAAGGATTGCAATGGATGCCGCCTAAACAGAAACGTAGATTCGAAATTTGACTACGACTAACAGAATATTTTCACTGTCTCTCTGGTCGTTTGATATATGAACAGTCCAGCGTGAATGAAATTGGCATCCCTCCACAATTTGGTACGGTGATGTATGCTGATGACCATTTGTTATTGAGTATCTGAACACTCAAGGGAGAAAAATTATGGAAGATAAATTTTATCATAATTTGATCAATGTTGAAGGATTATAACGAATGTTTGACATATTCTTTCTGCTGCATTTCTTGATTAATATTGCAATGTTTGATTTTTCTACCATTGTGTGTTGCCATTTTACTGTAAAAATTCACATTCATTCTCTGATTTAATTAATCCATATGTTTGTTTCATATTTTCGATGTAGAATTGCGAATTTATATAATAATTTTCAATAGAAACTTCGAAACAATGAACGATTGTTGACTTTTATTACTCTGCGGTGGAAACGTATTGGGGTATGAAAGTGATGATGATCGTGGTAATATGTGAAATTTAGTGGTTTTTCCGAAAAAAAGAAGCATCGAATGAGCACGTCTGGTTCACAAGAGGGGGGAGAAGGGTAGAGGATGTGGAGGGGGGCGTTCGTGAATGTGGTCACTATCCTGGCACGTATATTTACTTTCGCGTATTTTTTCAACCCATAAATTCGAGAGATTCGTTTCGTTGTCTGTAATACTGAAATGGATCGCGAGTTCATCTGAGAGAATCACAGAGTCCTAGATAACAAATTGAGTGATAATGAATTAATAAAAAATTATAGAATATGGGAATTTCACTAATGAATCAGGAGTATATTGATATATTGCGCAATTGGTAACTTCCATCATTATCATCATCACGTTTGTTGATAAATCACGATAATTTAACATTCCACTAAATAAATAGACAACTATACCAACAGTAAGTTGAACCATAATAAGTCCATATCACTTCGAAAATTAATATTTATTTCATAAATGATCTCACATGTGCTGTCATCAAAGATTTTCTAATTCCACCAAGTCCTTATTTGCAACTTAATATTGAGCGTGTTCAACATCGTTTGGTCAAAACAAAACAAAATTCCAGAAGAAAATTCCATGAATTCACATTGTAAAGTATAATCGTTACTAAAACTCATCCACGTTGAGCCAATATTAAAATTCTTCAGATTAAATCTGCGTTATCAACCAGATTCTTCTGTCAATGCGGTCGACAAATGAACAATAGCTTATGAACATTGTCGACTACATTTACATGAACGACGTTATATTTGTGCTTGTACACTTGCAGTTGACGATTCAGGTAGGCAATCATATCCTCATAGCTGACAGTAGTGGTTTGCTCTTCAACCAAACAACACAAAAGGGGGAAGAGCTGTACTAAATATACACAAATATATGCATGTGTACACAATATATGCATACATATATGTGAAAGCGTATGTACGTGGCGCATTGTTTGGATACATAGGGTTTAGAAGCAAGTGTTGCGGCATTCTGTCATGCAATCTCGTCCTCTATACGACGTTGCAGTAGTTTGCGGCCTAATATATATAGATATATATATATCTATATATTCGTGTACATGTAGATATTATACACATCTTGGGAGCTATGGCATTTCAACCGGCATAGCCACACATCAGGCGCAGAGCAGTCGATAACGTTACGTTGAGCGAAAAATTGGAAAATTCATTAGGGCTGACATATTATGAAGGACGAAAGTGCAGCTGGCTGCAGGTCACCAGCAGGTGTTGGATCTGGTTTGATTAGCGCGGCCAGATGACGACGTGAGGAATTAATCAAGCGCTGTTGGGATCAAAATTTGATGTTACAATTTCATCAGTGAAATGATTCAAAGATAAATCTACATGGACAAGAGAGAATTTTCTTTATCATTGTTATTTATTTCGATACGATTATTTTTTTGAGAATACTGGGAGAATTTTACCAATATTAATGTTATAGTTTAGTAAAGTGTGAGTTTATTGGAGGGAATTATTTATTATTTGGTGAGGGATGTTTATTACTGATGGAATGAGAATATCAAAGTGATTCTCTTTCGGAATTTCAGTTTTATATTTTCCTATAACTAATATGATATAGTATGGATGAATTAACTCACATTAAAATCGTCAGTTCGATGCTCCACATGAATACCAGCGGCATCAAGCGCACACGTTTGTTTTTGCTCTGTTTAGACTAGTTGGACGGATGTTCGAAGCGTCAGACGGATAAAAATTAAAATGTGAAAGTTTCCTTTATTCATTCATTCCACTTTTTTTCTCTCTTCATCACCTATCGTTGCATGGAGTTATTCTGTGAATTTATCTCCATCCCTATTCATGTGGGTAGCTTTTGAGAAATAAAAAAAATTTCTCTCATCTAATTGTGACGGTGATTCTTATTTTTATTTAGTGCGCGCGTGAGACAAGGATAGAATAATTGAGAGATGACTGATAACGTAATTCGCGTGTGCGAAGAAGTTTCTTATTATTATATTTTTTCTTTTTTCTCTCTTTTTTTTCTGGTTGGGTCGAGTTTTTCGAGTAATTGTCGGCGCGAAAGCAGCCGAATCAGCTCGGGCGAACTTTTAATTGCCTTGTCACGATTTCGTGGGGTCACACTAGGCAGCCAAAGCGCCAGGAAAAAGGTGATGTCGAGTGTGTGTGTGGTTGGCTGAAAATCTGGGATGAAAAAGAGGAAAAAGTTGTGACAGGAATTGGGTTTTGGGGATAGTTCTCTCACGAGACATTCTATAGACGTTTCATTTCATTTGCACTTTTTCACTAAACATATACTCTTTCCACATATATCTATACAAAGTTTATTCTTTTTTCACAATTTTTGTTTCTGGCTAACCACTCGCGCCAGGGGGAACTTTACGGTATAGATATACATACGTCTTTGGACATGCGTTGCTCTCGCCATTGTAACCTCTGACGCTCCACCTAATTTGACCCTTGTGTAGTCTGCATCAGTAATAAAAGTATTCGTAAAGGGTACATGCGGGTGCAGTAGAGTTCACAAGGGTATGGCAAATGTGAGTTTTCTCACACAAATGTCGCACAAAAGTTGCCCACATAACGATAGGACAGGAAAAAAAAGAAGTTCTTGGGTTTTCATCCATGAATTTTTTTTTTAAATGAAAAACGACTAAGGTAGAATATGGATGTTATGTCTAGCTTTGGAGTGTTTACACTTGAAAATTTGATGCTTACATGGTTTGAAATATATTAATGTGCATGCGCATGCATGTTTATATGAATGAGGTATTTAGTTCAGTATTTCCATTTAGATTTGTCAAGCCACTCATTTTTTTGTACTCTCCTCTACGATTTTTTTATGAAAAATAAGATGGAATTAAAGTTTGTAGTTTGAGCGTTTCTTTCTATGAATATGATTGACATTTGTGAGTAATATATGTCAATGCTATGAGATTATAATTTAAATTGTATACCGACGAATTGTTGACAATTGATTTGGTATAAATTTTTTGAATTTCAATGGGGATTGTTATTGAGACAGTTTAAAGAGGTTCTTAGCAGTTCAACACAAATGTTTTCTTCAATGCAGTCGGAATCATTCGACAATGATAACGCCACGGGTGTTCAACTATCAAATCATTTTCATTCCTTTCCTCTCTTTTATTTCTTCTTCTCTTTCCTTTTTCTCATCGCGTTCTTTCTTTTTATCAAATATTCTATCGGCCAATGATCGAAATTTCTGTGAATTTTCATAGATTTTCGCCAATAATTCTGCAAGTCAGATGGGAATGAATAATGATCACGTACTTGTAGATACACAGAACGAAAATTCGATAAACAGAAAGAGGCTCCAGGTAATCCAAAACTTTTTTTCTTGTTTATCATTCAAACAAAAATTGGTATGTCTCCACAGATAATACAATAAAATAAAAAATAAATAAATGAAACACCCTAATCAGAAAAAAATAAGAAATTTCCGTACCCATAACTTTCGTATTCATAGAATGAGCATGGAGAAAAAATAATTCCAACATCATGTGAAACTTTCAGGCCCAAATGTACGGTCTAATTCCAGTATTTCGGAGCAACAAGATAATTCATGGGACTTGGGGTTTAACAAAGAAAATACCCTTTAGCATCTTCTTTTTGTGTTGGGCAAAGTCGCCATGACCTACCAAAAATATAGGACATATGAGAAACATAGGAGGCGGGAGAGAGTACGAGAGAAACGAGAAGAGCAAGTTCATAGAGTTTTGTTGAGCATACGAAGGACGTTCTCGTGTTTTTCATGAAAAGCTTTTTCGTTGAAATTCCTCAAGCGGTAAATGTGTACATATACCTACATATGTATACATATGACACAACCCCTGTCGTGGGGCTATACGGATAAATGCCGCGGGCATTTAACCTGTCGGACGATAAATTTGTTAAATTAAATTATAGATTATTATGGCAAGCGCGTAATAGGCACTTTGCTAGATAATATATGGCCTGGGATTATTAACATAACATGAGATCGCCTGGACACCTGCTCCATACGTTCGCTACATCGTTCATATTCGCTATTGGGAATAAAGTAATAAATACAGGTACATCGTTATATTTTGTGTATCAATACCATTTAGAATGAGGAAAAAAAAATTCCTATTCTTTTTATGCTGGAGAATGAAAAAGTGAGAAATGAACATCATACCAAGGTAATGTCGTTTATCATAAAATTTCTGCGTTGAAAAAACATATTTATTCTGGCATTTATATGTACGCCTTCATTGTTAAAAAAAAAGGTATATACCATGGACGTTTGTATTGTACAATACGGTAAAAATTAATCTTAGGATTCCAAACATTTTACGAGTAGCCGTGTTCTATATATTCACCGAGAAAAATGTTTTGGGAAGGAAAGAAAGAGGAAGAATTTTAGTCTTAAGACTGCTCCATGCTATCGTTTGCCCTCGTTTGCTTTATCTCACTGCTCATCCCTCAACGGTGTATGGATAACGAGCGAGAGGCGTATAAACGTTGAGAGCGAGCGAGTTTGGGAAAACTGGTATACGTAAACGACGAGTTCATGCTAAATTGCATACCTCGCCTGGGATGCCCATGGAGAATGGCTCGATATCTCGCTGGCCTATTCACTTCGCTTATACAAACGTTGGAATAGGCCGGAACATTCTCGATGGATATTTCAGACGTTCTTTTATATACACCCTCGAGGAAATATACAAAATGAATAATGAAAATATTATCCATTTCGTATATAAAATTGTTGCGAAATTTGAATAAGAAAATAAAAAATTATGTTAATACAACAGATGTGAAATTTTATCGTTGGATTGATATGTATGATGAAATAATTTTGAATAATTTGCAACTATATTATTGATAATGATAGTTGTGATTATTTATAATAGCACTTGAGTTTTAAAATTACACCATTGAAGTTATTTATTTAGGTGTAAATGATTGAGGGTAGCCAATTGTGTTGATAAATTGATCACACTTATATGATTCACAGTTTTTAGTTCTAATTTTTATGGTTTATTTGATGCGAGAAACTTTTTATTCTTATCAGTGCAATAATTAAATTTTCCTGTCTCTCAAGACGCTAGGAGATTAAAACAAAAGTTATAATGAAATTATCGGCACAAACTCTGTTCATACGATGAGATCGAATTCAATTGTGCAATGTGGAAAAGATGAGAAATTGTGTAATACTAATAATTTCATGAGATTAAACAGTGCAAAAGATTATTGCAAGTTCAAAAATGATTTCCAAAGTCCAAAATTTGATTTCAAATTTCATATTTTCATGTTTTCATTCACTGAATA
The DNA here is from genome assembly GCA_030523045.1 of Meteorus cinctellus. Lineage (NCBI taxonomy): Eukaryota > Metazoa > Arthropoda > Insecta > Hymenoptera > Braconidae > Meteorus > Meteorus cinctellus. Next base: position 35,124 of record JAPYZF010000359.1, read on the forward strand.
AACAAATATGACGTGAGTTGGATAAATGGAAGAGAAAATAAGGGCTGAAAATCCATAATTCAGGACGAAGAGCAAATATTTATTTTCAAAGATGAATTTTTTTTGTTATCGATATTGTTCTTATACTCCACTTCTGTTTATTTTAGAAACCTTTAGTGACAATAGAAAATGATGGGTTCGATAACAATTTCGTGAAAATGGTCCGACGCTTTTAGAGTAATACTTTTCGCCGTGACTCTTTGAAGCAAACAAAAGAATATTTTTCACTTAACATAAACAATTATATTTCACATCAATTTTCATAGTTGTACAAATATTCACTGCAATTCAAATTTGTATATAATAAGTAGATGAGACATTTCTACGAATGTTTACATTTCTCCAATAATTCATCTTCAGTATTATTTGCGATTAAGTTTGCAAATATTCCATGCAAAGTTTAAAATTTGAATGCGAAAATGATTGACAATTTAAGAAGTGCAGTTTGTACAACTCTTGAAACATATTTTCTGTTAACTCTCTCAGCAATGCTGTGCTCCTTTTGCAGTTTTGACGATAATTCGTTTTTCAGACTAGTTAACTACTTCGTATTTGAAATGATTTGCTGTCGTTAAAACTAACTTTCTAGCAGTGTGAAAACATTTAGAAATACACGTAAGTGTATATGGGTGTTATATCAACTTATTTACTAGTATGTATTTGTTAGAAATTTCACCAGTCGTGACGCGGGTGAAACTGCTGAGGTGAGACTGCACAGGCGCGCGCGAACGTGGTGGCAGACGAGTATATGGAAGTAGCAGTAGTGCCTGCGGTTTTTGGTCGGACCGACGAACCGAATCCGAAGGGGACAGAAAAGAGAAGAGTGTTGGTGCTCCCAGAAAGCCGCAGGCGTCTGAGCGATGCTGAACAAACTGTGCGACGCGCCCCCACTTGCCGTTGGCCAACCCTTTTCACATTCAATGTGTATACGCCCGACATTTACCCATACAAATATACAAACACACGTATACCAGATGCGGGAGACATAATCCTGCGGGGTTTATTCACTTGAAGTCATGCCGGATGGAATTGATTTATCTATACGGGCACTATACGTATTTTTTCGGACATTCAATCAGAATACAAATATGGTTGCGGATTATTTCGCGTGACCGCTTTTAAATAGTCACAAGTGCCAATAGGTTTATTCCAAAAAACAAAAAAGGTCTTCAAATTTGCCTTTATCTTTCTTATCATCGCAAAACTATTTGAATTTTGTTTCCAAAATGTGTTCATATGAGAATATTCATAGTGTTATTCACAGTATGGACTAGAACAGAGCAGATCATCTTGGAGATGATATGGATCAGCAGTAATGTTTTTAATAAGCGGTTTTGAATTCAATCATATAACTGTGCTCAATTGTTTCATGTGTTAAATTAAACTATAAATGAATTTATAATTATTATTTCGGGGTAGATAATGATTTGAGATTATCCATTATCTGATGAATAGTTTCCCGTTATTAATTGCACAATCCCCAAATGTTTTCGTTTAATTATTGTCCGAAGATTGACTTACCAACTAAGTTGACGAACAATCTATGAAGGAATCTTTACATGCAATTACTCATGGAACTTTGTATACAAATAACGGGCGCATTCAACTGATGTATTCATAAATTTTCACGAAGTGTATAAGTTTTGAGAGATAATTTCCAAGTTATTTAGACTTTCGCAAAGTTGGTTCGGCGTAATTAAAATGTATGTGGGTCGCTTTCTTTTGAAACTTGGGAAACAGAATGCGAATCGTAGGAGATTGATTGATATTTATGTATACAATTTGGATATAGGAAAAATCAGAGGCCATGGATTCGCTGATTGAATTTATTTTTAAGATGCAAGATGATATTCAAGGCAAATTTTCTAGATAAATGTACAATTTTGAATACAGATTTTGTAACTGACAAAAAGCTAATTATTATACAATGAATATATTTATTTTTTCATATTAGTGCACGATGTGAAATAACAAATTCGAGGAGTCAAACTGAAACTGATACGGCCTTTAATTGTTGCTTTTTGGAAATTGATTTTAATGTTTAAGGTTTTTTTTTCAGGAATATTCAATGACATTCATTGAATATTCTTCAAATAATATTCATCGATGGAGTTTTTATGAATTGGTAATATCACAAATGGCTTTGTCTTCTTTTTTTTCATTACTTTGTCAATACACCCATTCTCGAGTGTGCATGAGAACATGTCGATTCAATCGATGCTACATATTTTTTTGGGTTATTTTTCATATTTCAGGAACGCTGAATGCTATTTAATTTTATATTCAATTTTTTTATTCTTTGTCTTGTGGTTTCGAACTTATTGTGTAGATTCTCATACGTTTCGATTTCCTCCCGTGAAGTATTTTTCTTACTTTTCCGTAAATAACAAATAGGTAAATTGTATAAATAATATGTAGACTGGAAACTTTAGCTTGTGAAAATATATGTTTATATTGAATTTAAAATGTGGGAAAATTCATGACAAATATTAATAAAAAAAAAAAAAAAGTGAAGTGAGTATGGGTTCACAGTTCATTGGCTGTATCTAGGTATGGAAAAGTCCCTTTGTCGTCATCTAGCGGAAGTAACACCCTTGAATCGAGTGGTACCTAGAGGGATGAAGCCAGAGATATATAGGAAGTGAGAGTTGAGGATTGTGAGAAAAAGACGAAGAGAAAAATACGGTAGAAAATAACACTTTTTTCCATGGCAAGTAAAGTATACTTCAAATATGGCTCGGTCATTTATTCTTCTATTTTCGATGTGTTGTTGTTGTCAATATGAAAGCATGGAGTATTATAAATATCACTCTTTCATCTCTATTCTCCACTCAACGAAGAATAAAAAAGATGAGTGGAAGGTGAGAGATATCTCGTAAATAGAATAGTGCGATGAATATTCTACATGTTCATACTGTCACTAACTGATGCAGTTACAGATAATATTCATGTGAAATCGAGAATGAGAGAAGCAACGAAAATATTCTACGCCATCGATAAATGGCTTACAAGAGCGGCAAACATTGACATGAAATTTCATTAAACCAGATTGGGTATCTTTGTATTGAAAATTTATTCCGAAAAATGTGTTGCCTTTGTGTTTCCATTCGAATGTGATCTTAGATAATTGTGATGACGAAGAAATCAATTCATATTGATAATATCATGAGAATTGGAAGTCAAAAATCTGATAAATTAAAATTTGAACGTGGTATTGAAATTTCCCTTTTTTAAACTTTTCTGGTCTTTTAGAACTTTATGAAAATTTTCGAACGCAATTAAAATTTTTCCGAATGATTTCACATTTATTCGATCACTTGTGTATGACTAATTTAAACAGGTAATTAACGTAATCAATTTGGGATTAGAATTTGTACATTCCACTGTGAACATTCACCGACACTAATATCAGGAGCACAGTGTCGTAACAAGCAAACACGCGGACTATTATTGCGACACGTAGCATGACAATTCCATTGATCTGTACTCGGAAAATATCCTATTACATAATGAAAATTCTTCAAATAGCGACGTCAAAGTTTGATGATGAATTCATTCGATTTCAATTGAAGTGAAAACGCAACAGTTCTCTATAAAATAGTTGAAAATAATTTAAGCTTTTCAATGATGATAAAAGAAAAAGTTAACTAACACAAAATATTATATAACAGTTAATTCACTATGGAAGAATTTGAGAGACGAAAATTTTCTCCAAGTATGAATGTAGTATTTTATTCAAATCGTTGTTTACTGTATTGACTTCATCGTGGTTTGTTGAAATACAGAAACGCGTTCTATCTTGTGTAGGAAATAGTAATAAGAATGGAAATAAAAATAAAAATAATAAAATAGAAACATTGGTAAGTTGATGGTACTGAGGCGGGCGTGAAAACTTTGAAATTTAGTACCTACCATTCACGTTTGCCGATCCTCATTTCTCTACCACTAGTCGGCATCTACTCTTTTCCTTTTCGATATCACCCTCTGCACTACAGGAGCCAAGTGACTTATGATCGTATATATCCGTGCAAAAGTCGGTTGCGATAACCGCATGCGCCCTCTCGTGTCCGACAGCATTTGCTCATGTATTTCTTTTCCAAGCTTGAAAACAAATTTCGTTGGTTTACATTATTTGCCGTGGCGTTATACAAAAATATATCGCAATGCAATTTTTGTTTTTCAAGAAAAACAATAAATATACATATATATGAAAACTTGAGGGTGATGCTCTTACAGTACATTCACGGTGTTTAATGTTGGATCTTTTTTTTTCTAGATTCTGATAAAGTTTTTGATGGTTATGGGATATGATATAAGTTTGGACAAAAAGTTCAAGTTTTTGATGGCAACATTATAAATTTACTGAGTCGCATGGAATAATCGCGATAAGGAGATGGTAGTGTGAATCTACGAGGAGCAATGTTTTTAGAATACTACCTGCTATTTACGCTCCAACACGATCAAATATAGTTTCTATATATGGAGGACGTATGCACATTTTCATGCAGATTAAGGAAGTTCAGAATGTTTTACTGGCGATGAGAATGGTTAGAAACATTGTGAATACTCATACATTTTACGATAATGCGGCGAAATATTTCGGTGAGCAGTTGCGAATTCATAATGGATTCATTTCACTTTTCACCTCTGCCTGCTAAATACTTTTTAACTTTTTATTACATCTTTACGTAAGAGTGAAAATTCAGTTATGGAATCACTATTAGTAACAGCCATAAATACTAAAAATCGTTGTCATTTTTACAATTACATTTTAATTATGTGTCTGTGAATATTCGTTTGTCATCGTAAATTTATCCCCTGCAACGGTGTAAAGTTCAGATATGTCAATATATAAATAAATATTTTTCCATGTGTTGGATGTATAATTTACTATATATTTATCACATACATTTTCGACCGAGCTACCCTCTGTTATCATACCAAATATAATGAAATGCAAAAACGTTAAATGTATCACACTGAATATTCGAATCGTTTACTATCAGATCTATGTAGATGAATTTTGGGTGTTATAAATTGCAAAAGTGTCAATTTCAAGCCTTTTTTTTCCTCTCGAATATCACAACGAAAACCATGAAATGTTGGTTGGATAAAATGATACAAACAAATTTGACATTGTTATTCGAACCAGTTTGCTTTAATATGAGAGGAAATAGGTTGATATTTTTCCGTATGGCACTGGCGATTGGTATTCACGTTGATGCTCTTTTTCACTTGATTTCGCATTTCTTTGATGTCGAATATGAGTTATTTTTGTGACGAGCTATTCAAATCAATTGTTCTTTGGTAATATAATGTCAAGCATTTTTGCACACATTGAAGAAAAAATAGCGATTGTGATTGGTACTAAACTGTAACATGTTTTTAGCAATACTAAATATCAGCTATGAAAATATATTTATTGATATGGACGAAATTCTAAATATTTATTATAATAATTCTTTGGACTGGGTGATATCAAAAAATGTACAACGATCGTGAGTAAACGTTTTTTTTTGTAAAATTTATCTATTTTTATTTTTTATTTTTATAGATATACTATTAAAGGATATAAATTGTGAAATTTTTTAAATGTCCTGACGTATTATCACACGAATGAAATAATAGTTAGACAATAGAAAGTACAACGGTGAAATACTGCGATCCATCTGAATTCTGATGATCACATGGAAGTTTAGTGATAAGAACAATACTTTTCCTTTTGAGCACAATTCTTCATACTTTCTATCTTACAAAGATGATTGAAACTTATGATTAGATTGAACATTATCTTTATTGATTTTGTCAATATTATTAGGGTTATGAAACTCGACAAGTTCAAACAAGTTAGAAATTGTTTTCCTATCGTATAAACACCGATGCGCAATTTGCAAATACACTGAGTTTGCTGTAGGGGCGCATGTCATTTGTTATCAGAACCAGATGGGTCATGAATTCTAAAAAAGAGAAACAAATGAATAACTAATATTCACTGAACAGAATTTCACGTAAAATTATCAGAGAGGAAGTTTTACACACAAAAAAGGAAATAAAATGTTGAATGTACAAAACTGCAGTGCAAATGGTCGTGTAACTGATTCGTTTTCCTGCCGGACAGTTACCATTCCTGTATATTTTATATTTCCACTGCACGTTTTATGCCATACAGTCAATGATATTCATTTGAATCAATTCTTTTACGCTATTCGATTTTTATACTAACTCCAACGCCATTCTCAATGCTGTTATGGTGAACTGTATTTTTTAATCTTTTTTTTTTAGCATATTGGCACATGAATTTTATTCTTGGCTGACTTAGGACAGTTGTTGAAACACTAAAAATTTTAAACCTTCACACTCGGTTATAGCGTTTATTATTGCCAGTTTCAGTAGCAGGGAAGTGTTTGTGGACTGGATATGGAGTCCAAAAGATTAGATTGAAAATATTGCACTTGGTTAAATATTGAAAAGTGAGTCGATGTGTTGCAATCACCAAATTCCACAGCGCAGTTTTGTTCCGTTTTATTTATTCGGGCATTATTTTCATTCACAGATACATTCTGCTTGTTTTCATACACAATTGTTATTCAAAACAGCAATGGCGATAATTCTTTTTTGCCATTATTCAATATCTTGTGGTGATTTATATTCTTACGCCAACAATTAATTTCGCCGCTGTTGAATAATTTTCTTTTGAAATGAAATACTATACGAATAATTGCACATTAGCTTTGCCCGCTTCCTCATCATCATTATAATTTGCAATGAATAGAAAATATTGATTCGAAGAATTGGGGGAACTTCTAAAAAAATGTATGGTAATCAACACGTGGAACATAATTACAGTGACAATTTACGTGACGAGGAATTAACTGCAGGGATAAATAGAAATTCACGTGCTATATTATCTTGTTGACTTCAAACAATTGGGAAAACCATTATTGAATAATGGTAATCAGCAATTAATCACATTTTACTCGTTTTCGCACATTCTCCTCTTCCCCTTCTTCCGTTGTCATATATTCATCACCGTGAAGTAGATCGAATAAAAGTGGTAATTGAATGAATTATATACAGGAAGAGGAAATAATTTGATTTCTACGTTTGTCAATCAATATTCTATTGAACCAAATTACAATACAGGTCGAGTCATTTATTATTTGCCAACATCATTATTTCCTACATGTTGAATTGGGAATGGATGAAAAGTCACTTGGAAAATTGTGGCAAGCTCACGTCATATTTTTATCGTGTTAGTAAATTGAGTGAAAAGTTCGTGACATGAATAAATATTGTTTTCTGATAAGATGAAATAGTTTGTATATTCGGTTTAGTATTCTCACAATTCTTCGGAATCAATGTCACTCTTGATTCGTAATGCCATTAGTTTTCTTGAATGTTCTAAAAGTCGAAATTATAAATCAAACAATGATCTGAATGTAAATTAAATATCAAAACATATCGATTGCAATTGAAATTATCTTCATGAACACAGGCAAAAATAATCCAAATAACTGATCAAACTGATATTATTCATAATTTGCCCCAAACATTAATTGTGAAGCCAAAGGCAGAATAATAATAAAAAATCTTAATAAAGGTTGGCCCCCGATTATCCTCATCTCCGCAACTTTAATTCTCTAAGAAACAATGATATGAGATGGACCCCTCTTCGTCTGACTCTTCTTGCACGTTTGATGATAGACAAGTTGAAGTGGTATTTTGCTCAACTTGCCATTTCATTGAGGTGAATGGAAAGTAGGCGAATGCAAGTACCAGACATAAACCTTTATTTCCAAACATAAACTGACTGCTGCGGATAATTGCTACCAGCATACGTCTCCATATTTTCTGCTCTAACATTATTTTCTCTCTTTCTCTCTTGTGCTTTTCTCTCATACGGTGCTATCTCGACCATCCGTGACACCCTGTACATGTTTTCGCTTATGTTATGCTCGTTCTTCTCCTGTCTCTCCCTCACTCTGTCTCTGTTGTGCTCACTGCCCCTGCCATGTCTATGATAACGCTTTGTGTATAGAGTGCTATAAAATGGCGAAACCATCTTTGCGTGCGCACGATAGTGGAATTTAATATGTTCCCCCAAGAGAAATACTGTAGGTGTAGTGTCTATATAATTTTAAAATCTCCATCGCCATTGTCACATTGCTACTATCAAAATCATATAATTTTAAGTCATGATTTTTTGTTTATCGATTACAGGAACATTATTTAATAACGAGCAGAAGAATTGAGGTTGTAATGTAAAATGGAGATTTATTTAGCTTTTTTCAGTCTAGACGAAACTTAAATAAACGGAGTCATATTTCGCATTTTTATCTCCCCCTTCAATAAATTTATGTAAAATTGTAAACTTTTCATGATTTATATAACGTTATTTTCAAAACATTGTGCTATTTTTTCATAAGTTAAATGTGAACAAAAGAAGTATAGTATTGTGGTGGTATCAGATGACATCATGCTCAAAATGATCGGAGTCCTCCTGAGAAGACCATAAATGTGAAAAATAAATTCTACGCTATATCAAACATACATAAACACATATAGAATATTTACGTTGGCATGGTGAGAATTTTTGCCATTTCCTGTGTACCAAAAAATACATGACACGTAAAACATTGAGATATGAATAATGGAATACATCAGATTTTTTGTTAGAAACTCTGAATTTCATAACTTTTTTTATCGGAATGGGATTTTAAGAGTCTGATATCCATCAGACATTTCAGAAGATTGCGATATCTGGGACACTGCACGATGAGAAATGCATGGAATCGAAGTTTTATAATATTGCAATTTGGTTCATCAAGAAATACAGTCTATCTGTTATGTTCATATCTATTGCATTCTAATAAGTTTCATCGTTGCATTCTTACAGTCGGTATGAAATATCAATCACTTTGCCTTGCATGGAATTATTATGAGTAAGAACATTTTTGTACTTTATTGCTGCCATTTTTTCAATATTTTATGTTGCTGACAATGTCGTCACGCAATTCTACTTTCATTTGAAGTTTTTGTCTTTTATTGGATCTTGCGGATTTACAGTCAATATAAATGACGTCATCGTGCAGATTACCATGTGGTGAATTGTATAATTTATTCTAGTTGAATTATGTTCGGTTATGCATGCTCATTATCGTGGCATGAAATTAATTTCATAGCGCTGCCAGATAATGAATGCAGTAGATTCTCACGTTTACCATAACTAGTCAATTTTTGTAAAATGATGTCAGTTGTAGAACTCGAGTTTTGTGTTATGATTACTGGATTGAAGATTATCAATAGACTTTGAACGATGACACAAAATTATACAGTTGAATTCAGCGTTTTAAACGAACTTTTTTCGAAATTTAATATCCAAAAAATTGTTAATTGCGACTGTATCAATTTCGACAGGAGAAAATTATAGCCAATTAGGTTTGTTACATTGCCTATGTCAATAAATTTCTCGTGTCGGATATTCACAGTTTTCGCTATAAAGACTTTTATGAGTTTTTCATTGGCATTGCATTTTTGCGGGTTTTTATGGGTTATCAATGTTAGCAGCCAAGTTCACTTAGATTGGATTGTCACTGTAGTTACAATTCAAAAATTCATGTTGGTAGTTCTGTATATTAATTTTGTTTATTCCAGTGTGAATGAATATTAATGTTCGCTTTTTTTTTTTTTATTTTCGATAACATCGTAACAGTGTGTTGTAGAAGTACAGCTTGTAATGCTTACGATGTTATTGGAGTTGTAGCTGATATGATTTATCTTATGCGAAGATGATGTAATTTCACGTTCGAATGAATGTAGTTGAATTTTGTGTTAATGACGGTTCAAGAAATTCTGAAACAACTACCAACTATTTAGTGATTTGAAGCGAACGATATCTTTATTGCGAATAGTATAAACCATTGTCACTGAATGTCTGTTGGTGATGACAGTGAATCGTGGAGACCTGGTTTGGACATGTTGAAATTTTTTGTCATCAGTTTGTTCATTTGCTTCGGTTATTGTGTCAATTACAATCAGATAGAATGAAGTAAATGCAAGATGAAATGGCGATCTTATATGGATTGAGTCAGAGTCGTGGAATTATATAATCAACGTCGTGTTCAAATCCTGCCAAGGACTGACCTGTCGGTCTGTTATTTCGTCACTCACCCTCACTCAGCTTTGTAACCTATCCGAAACTTCCTGGTTATCCTCAAATGCAAATGTGGATATAGTATCGTTGTAGCTCGAATTGCAGTGTAGTATTTGATATCACAGCCTTCAACATCACCGTAGAAATGACCTAGAATTATTCAATCATATACTTCAATGTACATGGAGTATCCTCTTACAAATTTCCATTCGACTCCAGTCCTGTCATTCAGCTCTTCATGTATGTCCATGTTTTACTGTTCCATGAACAAATAGTCGAATAATACATAAATTTGTTTTTGGACAGCAAATTTCCCTTGGCATTCGTGTCAAATAAAGAAAAAATGTCATGAGGATTCTGTGGCTTGAACTGTTGAATCCGATGAAGAATTTTTTCTATGAAAAGATCACGATCAAGTTTGTTTAATTTTCAATTACATTTTTTGCTGAAATATTTCGTGCATTTTTTCGATTTTTTGAATCCAAAATTCTCTAAGAGGTAAAAAATCCTGACGATATTTTCATTTTTCATATCTTCATTAATTACATTATAATCCCATCTCGAATTCCATGATCATGTAATAAAATTAATAAATAAATTGAAAAAAAAAGATTAGATTGCTTCATCCAAACCGTGTAAAAATTTCTGATAAAATACTTCATGTAATCATTTTCTTGCTTTTGTGTAATACAATTAATATTCAATAGAGTTTTCATCTATTGCCGATCATCGATTGAGTCTTTGAACGGGTTCAAAACTTCCGGATGACGGAATAAACGCGAAGTAAGATGTCAATGACGCCCTCTCCATTCTCCTCAACAACACGGCGTGTTTCAACCCTTCCCTGGGGTAAGGAATCGATGGCTTTGAACTCTTGGGGCGCGACTCATTACTTTCCACGGTTCACCTGAAAGTATATACTTATTCCCAACCGTATATATCTATATGTAAGACTGGCCTCAATGTACCTCGTGTATATATATAAGCGATGCTTTAAGTCGTGCTTGTCCTCTTGCTCCTTCAATTTCGCTTGCAGTATGTCTCTCTCTCATGTTCTGCCTCGGTACCACCTTTCTATAGCGCTACTGTACCGAGTTTGACACTTGACTTATGTTTCCTCATTAATGGAAAAATATATGTCTATAGATGTGATATTAATGGGAATAATAATCCTTCTTTTTTTTTACAATATACTGTAGAAAAATATCAGAAGATAACAAAGAGAACGAGGAGAAAAATACAATCGAATTCTTGAAGCTTAAAATCTTAAAATTTTTATGTTATTAACGATGGCGATATTTTATGCTCTTCATTTGGTTGTGGTAATTTGTTTTTGATGAAATTGAATGGGTATTTTTACTTCAATTGAGTAATGTTATCATCATCAATTGTGGTTTGTTGCCATTTTGCGTTTGGAATTGCTTTTCCTATTGGAAATAGATACTTACCGTGATTAATTCTTCATGTATTTGTCACATTTCTGGAAAAATATTTATTGGAACTTTTAAAATATCGATGTAGGTCTCAAATTTTTCAGATAAATAAATGAAAAGATTCATTCTAGTTTGATGAGCAGATTGTGTTTTTTTTCTGGAACCCTTTGCTGCTCAACAGCCATCAGGAATTCGGATACTATCACAACATTCAGCTTGTTGATGAACTAGGAATTGAAAATATATTTCTAATCAAATCCATAATTCCTTTAATTTTCATGATATTAAAATTATCATTTAGGTATCGTTTTGTCTCGTATACGAATTCACGATTATCCTGAACAATAAGAATTTCAAGTTTGATGTTGTTGACGTCTGGCTCATCTTCTGATATTTGCGGGTTCTCCCTTTCCAACATTGGACTGAATAAGAAACTAAACTTTCACGGTTGTTTTTCGAATTGTGATAAACCTTCGTCTATCACATTCCTAGTAAATAGAACATCTCTTGGAAGATTGATTTCAGTATCTATATTTGAATTAGCTTCACATTTTGCTGATGTGAAAGAACATTGGTAATACCTACCGCAGTTAAACTATTCAACTAAGTATCACCTAACTCAATTGAAAGAAAGAAGCAGCCTGAATTATATCACCACGATAGACATCTCTTTGTTTTTAGTTGAAGTTTGCCTATCAAACTTTACACGCGATTTCACACTGTAACAGAAAATTGTCGGTGCATGGAGCTATATTGAAAGTCTCATGGGTAAAAGTTTTTAGCTGTGGAGCGAAGAGGTAGAGTGGTGTGATTTGTGGCTACTCCCTTGAATCTACTCTTATTCTCACTTGTTATTTGCTCGATTCCATTCCATAAATTACGGCTTGAAAATTCCTACATTCTATATTGGAATCTCGATCATCCTGGTAGAGTTTGGCCGCCGGAAATGACATCCACAATGTTCCATTCTTGAATATATAGAGGCAGAGAAATGCATTCACTGGACGATATGCGACTCATTCATATTCAGAAATTTGATTGGAAGATTTTTCCATTGTTATATGTGAATACATTTCATTTTCTGATTATAATACGCAGGAACTTTTCAGCGTTTTCCCCAAACTTCGTGAACCATGAGAAAACGAATTGTACCATGTTGATACTAACCATATTGATCATGATTTGAATGGGAAGACATTTAAGACCATCATTCATTTTCAGTCAAAGTTGCAGGGGATTTCTCTATTGAATCTATTACTCGTCAACTGTTTTCAAATGGATTTTGTTTATATCACAGGATTAATTTGATTGAATTGATTATACATAAATTCGTCCTTCAACAGTTTTAAATTCATCATGATCTTGGATTTCATGCAATCTCTTGACAATTTCATGACTTATGAAAAGTGTTGCTGATTTCAGGAATCGCCAATGGTTTCACATCACTTTCCATCACTGAATACGGTGAACCCACATAAAATGTTAAATAACTATTTCTTCGTTCTCCGTTCCATAATCTTGATAGACCATTCACTGTGTGAGTTGTTGGAAATTGGTTGTACTTCAGAGGAATATATAAGAGTGAATTAGATGAAGATCTGGTGGAAAAAAATAAAAAATATCAAAGGTTGAAAGCAAGAAAATTTGTTGCGCAGACGATAAGGAAACTAATGCGACCAACGAATATCATTTTCATCATCATTCGTATATCCATACATTCATATACATAAACTTATACTTACTCGATTGCAGGTTTAGAGAAAAAAAAACAAAAGAGAAAAGGGACAAGATAAAAAAAAATAGTAGAACTAAAGAAAGGACGATTGTCGGTGAGCCAAAAAGTGGTAGAAGAAAACTGTGGAAGAATTGATAGGTTTAAAATGCAAGACTTATATACCCGTGTAGAGAAATAAGTAGAGTACTCGCGGGAACTTGGCGTCGCAGTGCATTCTTCCTTCCGCAAGCTATTCGAGCTTTTCCTACGCTCCAGAGATATACTCCCTTTTCACGTTTGGCCTTCTCTAGTAGCCTCGAGCAGTATTTTTACCCTCACGACTCGTAGATTTGTCTCTTTGCCTTCATTTTCGTCAGTATGCGGGGAAAACTCCTTCGGGGGGATACCTCATTTACGAAGAACCCAACTGTGAATTCTCTACATTCAGGAGAGCTAGAGTAGTACCAGGCGTTATATATATTATACACACACATATATATATATATTTGTATATATGTATATTTTCATATATTAAGGTACGTGATTTCAGCTCAACGTTTGTTTCAAGTGCTTATACTGAACAAAGAAAACTCCATGAGGAAAAACAATTTTTCCTGGATACAATTTTTTATCTCAATTCATGCAACAGTCCATGATTAAATTCTATTTATTATTCAATAAACAGAGCGATCGTTTTGTTTTTTTCCATATCTCAACATGATTATGTTCTCTTGGGCATTTACTTTAAACCTTCGTGACTTGTAAGTTGTGATGAATTACATCAAATGAATATATTCAAGAAAATCTTCTGGTCAACTTTTGTGCAGATTCTCTGATGCTGTATAAGATGCTAATTTGAAATTTTTGGTCGGAGTGAATTGCATTGAAGTTATAAGCAAAAATATACTTCTTACGGATGGAATCCGACTTTCATCTCTTCTTCGCTCGTAGGCAAAGACTTAACTGTAAAAACTTTTTTTGAAGAAGAATTTGTCTCTTATAATACTGTACATCGTATTCTTTTCAAAAATATTTTTGAGACACCAATCAATTTTATTGAGAGATGAAGTAGAAATTATCCTATGTTCGTTGGTTGAAAAATTGATTTTCTTGTCGAACTTTCTTATTCAACACGTGGTGACAAACTGTTGTTCAGTCAAGAACTTTCTGACGTTGTGGGATCTCAAATAGCGAATTTCTCATGACTTGTACAATTAGCAATCGACTCCATTCAATGTAATCAATCTCCAGATGCTAAATGCATTAAAGTCAATGAATATTCCAATGAAGAATGTGAATAAGTTCATGTTTTTCTCTGAATTTGCGATGGAGATATGGCAACGTTTGTAAGGGAACTGAGATGACGATTCAATTGTGTGATTGCAAAATGCTCGAAAGTTCCTGTCACGTTACCATAAACTTTTAGTGGCGAAACTGTTGGCTATGAGCGAATAGATAATTTTGATAGATATTCTTTTTATTACCATGTAGAAAATACGAAAATTCCTTATAGTGGAAGCAAGAACAAGTTAGTACAAAAAGATAATAATTGCAATAGTTCTTATTCACACTGAGCAATAGATTTGTTGATATTCATAAAAGCTTCCACACAGTGGAAAAAAAAATTTCAGTCACCCGCAGTATGTCATCACCATTACAGAAATTATTATTTGAGCGCATTGAAAGAAATAATAATCTCGAGGAGTGAACTGTGGCGAGTGTACGTACCCTTGAGCAGATAAGGAATATTAGGAGAAATAAAAATAGGAATTCGAGAAGAAATAAAAAATTTTAGCAAAGTTTTCTCCGTACGAATCGCTATTTGTTTTTCCTTTGTATGACTGCTCTTTGTCGTTTCAACAATGGGTATTTATGATTCCACTTTTTTTTTTTCCTGGAGTGAAATGAGAGGACTCGAGGCTGGTTTAAGGAAACACAAAAGCGCAGACATATGGAGTATGATACAGACGCTCCGCCTATTTCATCAACTCAATTTTTATTTCTATCTATGTTTTTTTATTTAACTTATTCTTTTTCATTCATTCACTTATTTTTTCTTCTAAAGATAAATGAAATGGATGAATGTTTTCACCTGTTTCTATTATGCATATTTCCAAATGGAGGTTAAAAAAATTCTCTCAGGAACCCACAGTCGACCTTGCATAGTTAATCAATATCTTCCCTCACTTATTCAAATTGTATTTTGATACTTTTACTTTTATGGTTACGAAATTTATAGGAATGATTTTTCCATCGTACACATAGGAAATAATCGATAATTGATGAAGATATCAACAATAGCCTAAATAAGTTCTAACAAAACTCAATTTTAACTCATAAATTAAATCAATTTTTAGCTGAATTTCAAGAAACGATTGGGAATTGAAAATCACCTCAACATGGAAAAATTAGAATGAGCTATCAAGAAAATTTTACTTTTTTACATTTTTCGATGAGAGAAACTCAATCTCTTGTTTCATAAGACATATTTTTTCAAAACATGGACGCTGTATATAATTCACGCCCATTATATCACTTTGCCATCATTAATAACAGATATTTCATATAGGATGACTTCTAAAGGTTCTACTCCTTTGGCAGACTAGAATTTCCACGTCATATACACACATTCGGAAAATTTATTCAACCGTTTCATCTTTGATCCGACACTTGCAGAATATCTGCTGACGTGGCGGTAATATAGAGAAAGAAAAAAAAGTAAAACACGAAGGAAATATTACAGCAGTCACACAATATGGCTCTGTGGCGTTCCATCTGCGTTTGACACAAAGTCAAATTGAGATATCGATTTGTAATTTGGCACGGATCGACACAAGCCTGTCACCCCTGCGGCTATGCCAAACCAACTGAAAATGATTGGTTCCCGATTCCGTTTCGAGAAAGGCATACAACTCAGAATAGATGGATGAAGAGAGGGTGCACAGAAAATGTTGGTGTGGTAAGGATAATAGGGATGACGGTGGAAAAAGGATTTAGGCTTTGAATTGCTTTTATGCGTGCCCTATAAAACCGCAATTTAGATCGGGCACTCGTGCATGTTGACCGAATGATGAGGAGAAAAAAGTTTCGTGAGCAAAACAGAATCCAATCAACGCGTGGTGTGTGCGGTTGTACAAATGCTTGTGGAATCAATGTCATTTAAGGCCGATAATCTCTCCCTTTTTTTTTGTCTCCACCATATTTCTTTTGTTTATCAATATAGTTTTATTGGTTTTTCATCGATTGCTTTTATCAGTAATTGATGAGTCCAAATTATTCGTGTCGTTCATCTCGCACTGTGGATCGTAGTGAAATAATCAGCATATTGCTGTTTGCTGATTAGATTTCTCAAGGTTTCTACTGATTTCAACATACTTTCTAAATTATTATCTTTCACTGATTTGTTTGGACGCTTTTTTTTTATGAATGTCATGCTTGTGAGGAGTTGAAATCAATTCTAATTAATATCATGTGATTAATGTCGGAATTGAAGATCGTGAAAAATCATTTCTTCTTCTATTTCCATTGATAAAAATGAAAGAAAGACCAATTTTTTTTACTAATCCAAATCTTTATAGTCTGTTCTTTCTGTCGCCATTGTTCATAGCTTTTTCAATGCTTTCAAACAAAATCAGTCGTTTCTTGGAACATTAATATTAGATGGAAATATCAAACAAAATTAATTTCGCAAAGATATTCATGAAACTACGACCTCCAAATATTCTATGATAGATTTGTCATACATCATCGATCCCATTCCTATTGTCTTTAACAGAATAATTCGTAAATCAATCTGATCAATCGATTGCCCTTGATATGAGAATAAATAGACAATTTCAAGAAAACAAATTCTCGAAAATGATGCTAATCCAGCCTGACTCATCATCATTGGCAACGTAATATTTTAGGATCAAATATGCTAAAGATAGAGAATTCAAGAATGAATACTCAAGATCAATTTCTCAGCGCCGATACTTCCATCACCGTTGAGCTTCTGAAACGCACATTTTTCTCGCGATCCAATCTTCATGTACACTTCAATGGCTTGAGATTTTGTGATCGCTGTTATTTCCTCAAGAATTGGAATTCTAACATTCGGTATATAAAATTCTGTTCGACATAATTCTAAGGAATAATCTTGATTAGTTGCAGTTCAAAATTTTAGATTCATTATCGTGAGCTGTAGAATTTTTCATTCCGGGATCAGTATAATAAAATGTGCCATTGTAGTGTCATTTTTGTGATATAATCACGAAAGTCATAAAAAAAAACCGGTGCTATTTTTACGATTTTATGAATTTCGTGGAGTTGTCGAAAGAAATTAAGACCCAGTCAAATTTTTTCATGTTGAGATTGTAATCTACCGTAACGATTAATTGAATGACATCAAAAACGGATAAGAATAAAATAAACAGCCGAAAAAAAAATGCGAAAACAATATCCGATAAACTGATTTATTCCTGTATATAAAAAACATGTTATATGTGTAATGAAATTGGCTTATTTATTGACAGATTTCAACATGGGAACTTTATCAAGAGCATAAGTCGATTTAGATTCTGTGTAGTGATTGAGTGGTGAAGAGAGCAGCAGGCGTTAGTGTTATCGCACAAGTGAGCTTCGGTTTATATACATACATTTCTTTTTTCTCGTCCAGTGCAGACGATCAGTCTCTGTTGCTCGCGTTTCGCGGTGACATTATACGCTGGGCTTTGCCGTGAGTAAAGTCGTGAATTTTTCACTTCCGTGGTGTCTTTATATATTTTCTTTTCCCCATTCATGCATTAGTATTTCTTCTTTTTTTTCATTTTTGTGTAAAGCTGGTAGAAAGGTGTAGTAAACACCAATTTCGTCGAAAAGTAGAATGAACAACATTGAGGTCGTCGACTCGTACGAGGTAAATTTCAAAGAAAAATATTACAGAGTAATTTGATAATTTGGTTTGCTCTTCAATATATTTATTCATTGAGTTATCTACTTTTTTGATTCATATTTATTTTTGCTTTTCATCTCATTTCAAATAACAAGCGTAATCTGTAACAGATCATTGTACGCGTGTGACGTAATTGGGAATGATTGAATTGCGTTGGAAGTCAATGCCAAACTTTATCTTCGTGATAACGACAGTGATTGATATATATGAAAGGAATAATAAAATGAATTAGTTTTATGCTTTCAATAATTGAATGCCATAAACTTAGCAACATTTTTCGGTGAGTGTAAAGTAGATGAACATTTCCCACTCTATTTTTTAGAGTTGAAAGAGAATTATCGATGTAGTATCGAGATATAAATCAAACGCTTTTTTTTTGCCGGATGTCTGACGTGCGATCCACATTGTTGTGAGTGAAGGAGGATGAGTATTAATCATTATTATTGTCGAGAAAGTTGTCTGAAAGTTGAGCGATTGAGGAAATTAGCGAAAATTACACAAGGAAGTGACGACTGAGTGAAAATTGTTGATCCGATTTCATCATAAATTGTTTAACCTCATACACTGGAAACAAAATCAATTTTCGATGTATCAACAATTTCCCGATTGGCAGCATCAAATGTTTGTATAAACATTGAGTAAAATTCCGAGCCGATTGACTTGTCACATAACATGATGTCAACTTTCATAAGATACATTTGCGAACACACGAAGAGCTTAAACTTTGAGCGTTGAATTATGATAAATACTTTCGTAATCCGTGCGTAATCTGTAAAAAAAAAATATATGTGAAAATTTACATGTTGTATGAGCTCACACAAAAATATTTGTAATTAACATAACAACAAGAGTTTACAAACTATTTCATGAATTGTAATATCGACCGAATGTGAACAAACCTTTGACAAATGTTTGTTAAACTTAGCTAATGTTATCACAATTTTTATAAACTGCATCATAATTTCTTTCCGATTTACTTTAAACCATAAAATAATTCAGAAGTGTGCACTGGTGATTTACTAAATGGGATAGAGAAATTACGACCTTTATAATATTTCAGCCTTTACTACTGTGATATATCAAATACCGGCAACATAAATATGACCTTCTACAAATATTCTTCATGCTCATTTAAAAAAATTATATCCAGTTCGCTTTTTTCACCTAACCATTCATAGCATTACTCAAATGTTTGTATTTCTTTTGTCTACTATAAATCAATAATTCTCTCAAGTAATTTTGCCTAAACCGAATTATGAGCTTCCCATAAAACATATGTCAACTTTTTCACACTCATGGAACAATTGTTGTACTGACTTCAAAAAAACCATTGACAAATTGAACTTGAGATAAAAAATTGACTTTTGGATTAACGTCATATAGCCACTATCATCTTCACTATCAAATCTCTCTCATTCCCGCTATACTCTAAGAATAAATCCCTCTTCTTTGTCGTATACCTCTGACGTTATCTGCACAGAAATTCGCGCGTTTCCTGAAGCTCGTTCGAATATACGATTTCCTTTCGCGATTTCTCGCTTCGAATTCATGACGAAAATTTTCGCTCTTCCTCCGTTATCGCTATAACCGATGCTTACTTTACCAACACCACCACCATCATCATTTCACATTCAACTTGACTATACACAAACTCGATGCACTCTCTGCTTCACTCCATATGGATTCTCATCGTGGATATTTCACGACTGAAAGAGTATAAGTAAGTGAGTTCATACTGAAAGTATATCAGTCTTTCTTATCCCTTCAACGAATACATTTTTCATTTCATACCGGATCCACTGCATGTGCCACCACACACGTCTGGGAAATATCACTCATAACCGGTCTACGTTCCCCATGAGAGTCCGCCACCATATAATGTGACACTAAAACGTTCCGGAAATGCAATTTCCTTTATTTATTTCACGTCTTAAATATTATTCAATCGCTTTCTTCCACTGGGTTGTATTATTGAATGATCTTTTATTATTCGTTCTCTATAAAACTATTTGATCCATCTCGAATATTACCAGCATGAATGTAGGAAGAATTTCAATGATCATATGTGGAATCGTTTGGTTATTGATGGCAACGGACGAAATTTATTTAATTTGAATCATTTTAATGTGTTGGGACGCGATTTTTTGTGAATTTATTAGCTTTGATTATTTCATTTGTTATATCTGGCATTTACAGAGTCAAATCATGTCAAAGATGGGACAGGTCTTAGAAAGGATCATGAAATCCATATTTTCTGCTGATTTTCTTTATCTTCTGAATCCCTTTATGCGATTTCCAGGTTTTTTTTTTTTCTTTACTCGATAAACGTACACATTCACATTTTTTCCTGCCTACTTTGCAAACTGTCAACAATTCAAGATAATTTCATTGATAATAATCATATCTTCAATTCACGTCTTTGTCAATATCTGAGACCGAGTGACTTTTCAAAATGCTCTTTTTGATGATTACTCGTAAACAATAACTCGCGAGTGCTGCAATCACGAACAAGCGTGAAGATTATTGATTATCTGATCATAACGTTATTTCTGTGACAGATACGAAGTGTTTCAGAAATAAAAATAAAATTTCACAGTGTACATGTATCAATCATCATCAGTTATTCATTAAAGATATCTTATCTACCACTACAAGTTCAAAAGGAGATTTAGATTGAGAATGGAGTCTATCGTGGTCCCGACTATCTGAATTGTCAATTATAAGACGTCCAAAATCTTTGAAATCAAAACTCGAAATCATCGACTTTATGATAGCAATGAAAGATGAAAATTATTTTCATGCTTAGACATGATGACAAGTTTTCTTTCAAAATGGTAAATCGAAACGTTCTCTATTCATATCGTAACAATAGATAAAACAAATTGTTGATCAACACTGTTATGAAATAAATACTCAATCCCTAACATAGTTATTTAGAAAAATGAATGAACGTCGTGAGAGCGTGAAACAGCCGCGATGAAATAGCGATATATAAACGAGTTATAATGTGTAATAAAACTCTTACAAATGTAAAAAATATAAAAAAGTAATGCATGAAAAGGACGAACTGCAGAGTTACAATATTGTACTACAAATTAAGTAAGCGACATGCTTTCCTACCGCGCTTTTACTCACTCACTGCTATTCGTGTCTCCTCGTAAACTCGTTACACAGAACTGTGAGCGACAAAGGCCAGGGAGTAGAAAACAAGAAGGATGGTGAAACAGAGTATATATAAAAGCGGCTGCCACCGGAAGACGAAGGAAACTAGAGGACGTGACGTTGTACACTGAATTCCTAACCTAGACTAGTGCCTTTACCGTATCCTTCTAAAGCTCGTGAGTAGAATATATCTGCGTGGTACATAGCAAGAGTTTAGAGAGATACCGAATACAGAGAAAGAGTGAAGATATGGATGAGTGACAGAGCAGAAGAGAGGGAGATATGGCATAAGAAAGCGTTTCACGAAGCAAACTCGCGATGAATTTAGTAGAATCCCAAATAGGAATTCAATTGTGACAGTTGTCAAAGGCGGAATATTGAGTTGATAATTGATAAATTGAAATGATAATAAATGAATTAGTTTCAATAGAATATGCCCAAGTTTCATCAGTATTCAAAATTAGTTTACACACTATTTCATTGCAGACGACACGATCGTTGCAAATATTTTGAATTTAGTTATTGTGTTGGTCCATTGCGGAATATTTTGGAGTATAATTTTGAGAGTTGTTGGAAGTGAAGTGTTTTTCACTTACAAACGTGCAACAGTGGAAAATTATAATTCAATAGTATAAGACAGTTGAGTATGACAAACTACATTTATGAAAATGCATTATTTTTCGTGCAATCCTCCAATGATGGAGCTCAACAACATGAATTTACATTGGAATTGGTTCTTCAAGGTTTCAAATTAAGCAGTAAAAAACATTTCTACATGTGATTTTGTTTGGGATAACTGTGGAACGGTTTTGTTATGAAAAAACAAAAAGAATGAATAAATGTGATGAACACGGAAAGTGTGTTTCGCAAATCCTTGTTTTTCTTTTATCTAAATTGTTGTTAACATTAATGAATTCTACATACATAGCAGCTTATTGGGAATTTCCTCATTCGTCTTGCAAAATTTAAAGTAGTCATGGAAGACATTATTATGAAAAATAACTTCAATATTTATTTTGAGATAAAAAAAAAAGTAATTTTATAAATTGTGAGAAATTAAATCTTAATGTTGGACTCTTCTTTCTCAATTAATAGTTGATAGTAGAATGTAAATTATGATCCGGTAAGAGTATGAGTATAGATAGACCGCCCAATTCAAAGTTGAGAGAGGAAACATGGAGGTGACGTTGAGTGGATATGCTTGAGAGAATCGGCGACGCTCGGTGGATATAGTGCATACCAACATTCCCACAGCTTCCCATTCTTTCAAAATCTACATATATATATGTTACGTATATTGTGTTGGTATCAGGAGTTTATGTAACTCCTAGCAACGTTATTCAAATTCTCGTCGAAATATTCGTGTTAATATACTGCAACAATTTATTTGTAGAGGTGTCATAACATACGTGGTGCTTGAAAATGGTTTCTTGGATTAAATTTGGCTTCTCTTGACGTTGTCGTTTAAAATTTTTGGGATGTTTTCGAATTGTTGATAGTAGACAAATAAATGGTGAAATATGCATTATCAATTGATTATCCCTTTCATGTATCGCAATCGACAGTAATAAGTTGATTAAGAGAAATAATCTCATCAGCATAAGTGTTGCATATTTATTTATGAAAATTCAAATGAAATCATCGATGTTCGATTTAAGTGTAAATTCAAAGTAAACGAAGTAGAAAAGTGACCACAAAACCTAACTCGTGGATCGTAATATTTACGTTGAAATAAAAAAGGGTTGATTTATCTTTTAGAAGAAAGTTGCTGGGTGATGATCCGAAAAATTGAGTTTTTTTTTCTTGAGTATTCATCTTTGGCATGATTGAGACGAATAAATGTTATATCATTTGATGGAAAGACATTACTGAAATGTTTATTTGAAATTGAAACAATTTTGAGATGCAGATTGGATAATATGGTTTATATATTCTTTTGCGTTTTTTATCCTTTTTGAACTTGAATAATAGAATTATTACTGCAAATTTTGAAAAATTCTCTTCTGATTTTAAAAGAATGTGGCTCTTGTTTTGAAAAGAATGTGCAAATTCATCAATGAAAGAGCAGAAAGATAAAATTTGAATGTCAATGAAATGATAGTCAACATTGGCGAAAGCATATTTTAACAAATTTACATGAAAATCTTTTTCAATTCACATCCACTTGTCATTCATGGTTTGGAATGGAGTCAACGAGGAATCTAGAAGAACCCAGTTTTCAAGAAAGCACGATCAAAGTTTGACTGTTGCGCAGGTAACTTGATCGTCGTACTAAAGTAGAACAGTTCATATGGTCGATTATAGGAATTGCATGTAGATGCTTCCATCAGATTTTTATTTGAATATACATTTCAAAAATGTGTTACCAAAGAATTGTGTCCAATTGATTTTCCACACAGTAAATTTTATAGATGACTAAATTAGTTGGGTGGAATGAAAACCAAACCCTGTCCGATAATTATACAATTCAGGCATGAAAATTCTCTTTAATTCCGCCTATTAAATGGTATCAACTTTTAACGAGGAAGTTCCCAATTATTGTTCTCATCTTCGATTGAACTTACTACAATAGATTGATTATTCTGATTCAAATAATCGTTCTCTTTGTTATCTCTCGGCTTTCCCCATATAATTTTGGATAACAATTCAAATTCTCATACTTTTCATTACGCTCTAACGTTTAAAATTACTTTCCTATATGAAGATTCATAAAATGATTCACGTTTTGTTCCCCAGTGTCTTTTCATAGGAGAAAGTTGTGACTCAAAATTTATTTTCCTGTCTTTATAATGAAATAAAAAAGAAATGAGAAAAGATATTGTTAACCACACTAGAACGCATCACATCAGATGAAATTATTGAAACGTTTTGTATTATTTCTGAAAGTCAAGTTTTTTTTCTTTCATAAAGGTCTTTTCGGTAAAACGCCCTGTATAAGTACTGAATTCCTCCCATTGATCATACTGCTGAAGTGCATTTCAAACGACTCAAAAATAAATATTTTCAAGGTATGCGAAATATCACTATTTTTCTTGATCTGTAGTGGATTCTCTGATGAATGACACGATATTCTCTCTACTCCCATATGTTTTCATTTACCTCGTCAACTCAGTATTGAACTGTGCATATGTTTTCATGCGCAGAAACTATTGACAGACGATGGGAAAATCGATGCTCGTGATGAATCAATACAATGTGTTAGAATCGAATGTGAATAGACATATGAAAGGAAATGAGAATCATTGTTCAATCAAAAAGTATACAAATGTTATATAAAAATAACATTCATCGAGAATAAAAATTCGGAGATCGGTACGTGAAAAACTTTGCATTGTTCTCACGAATCGAAAATATTTATCTTGCACCTGATCGCACATTTGTTTCATGTCGTTGGAAGTTACCCATGTTAATCCTATCGAATTCCAGGATTGTATTGAAATTTTTCATTGTCATTCAAAAAAATGTAGGCTATGTCTTGGTTTTCCTATATATCATACCAATTTCATAGCAGAATTTTCTTGAAAAATATTTTGATTATTGTGTGAAGAATTGATAATGAACAATCATCGTTATTGGTAATTGTCACGACGAGATTGAGCTGATGTCAATTAACTAAGCAGTTTATTCATGAAGCAATATTAATGTCCAAGCTAATAATTCGCATCACCGCCAGTGAACTAGGACGTTTGGGTGTGACCAAATGACATCGGTTGCACACACTAGACCTACCACGAATTTGCCAATTCGACATAGGGTTGACGTCAACTAGACATACGACGCAGCATGATGTCTATTGCACAGATTCCAATCGTGTTTCATCATCCATCTGCTTCCACTGGGAAATATCTATAATGCACGAATGAGGAATATAATAATATATTCTATAATAATATCACGAAATGGAGATTATTTGATCGTTCAATTCAATCATTAATGCTGCAATTCGTGATTTATTAGTGAACTTGTTTATCAGACAATGTAAAAAGATACTCTGGCAGATATCGAATTAGTGTGATTGAGTGATCATGAATCTATGATGAGATTGGTGCAAGTGTCAGTCGAAATGCTACCACCATGAAGAAAATGGTATTGACTGCTGTGATTAATTCGTCAACCTCATAGTAAAAGTGATCTGGATACGAAGAAAAATTCCGGAGTTCATCATGAAAATTAATTTCTTTTTCTACTTTAGATTTTATAAGATGAATATACTGAATAGTTAAAAAAGCTAAGATTGCATCAAATTTATGAAAATATATTGGATTTGGAACTTTCAACTTGCAAATTGATCTTCGTTTCCATATTTTTTCCATTAAAATGCTGATATCAAATTGGGAATTTTTAGATTTATTCACTTGCGAAGCATAGGAGACCTGTCCATGCAAGAAGTATCATTGTTTATAAATCCAAAACATATTAAATTAATTCCGCGAAGAAAATGATCTCTGATTATTATTTTATGTGCTTTTACGTAACATTAAAGATGAAAAAATTATTACTAAACTCCGTCGGATCCTTCAAGATATTTTTCTTCAAAATATGTTCGGAATTATCATACCAGTATTGAATTCAATACTACTTATAAGCATTCAAGCACCCAAACAATCAGAAGTCGTATGTGATTTTGAGACAGCTTTCTTGGCTGAGGTCCAATCAAAAGGAAAAAAATCGTAATTATTCCATAACAATAACAGTAATGTTTTCTTCCATGTTCACAAGTTCCATAACACATGTCTCGTATTTATTTTGCTTTTCTCCTCAATTCGCTTTCTATAAAAAGGTACGTCAATCGTTTTCATGGGCGAATTCGAGTTGAGAATTTTTCAACTTCCACATGAAAGCTCTACCATTTTGATATTATTCAGAATATTTGAAAATTGCAATGAGGTTCATACGATGTTGCAATAAATGTTCAATGAAAAACACACTGCGAAATCAATTTACATTTCGACTCGTCCGCAGAAGAAATCTGATCCTTCTCGCGGCCTAAACTTCATTTCATCCTGAAGCAACACAAATTTGTATGACAATGATATCGACAGTATCCTAATGGAAAAGAAAGAATATTGAAAACATACAAAAAAAAAAAAAAAAGAGGACTGCACACCCATAGAATAAAATGCGATGCTCATTCCACTGAGAAATAGGATTGGATTCGATGAATAGAGTAAACGGGAAAGGATAAGATGAGAAGGTAGAGAGGAATGAAGTTGAGGTTGAAATTTGTGGTATAAGAAGTGGAACCAGTTAGTCCGATTCTTCAGCAGGGATTTGTACCGTCACTAATGTAATTGAACACGAGCCATTATCTTTGGTTTTCCTTATATTTCTTTGCGAACTGGTCAAACATGAGAAAGGATAGTGGAATAAGAAATGTGAAATTGGAATGGGAAGGAATAAAGCAATGCATATTGGATCGCACTAAGGTATTGAAACCCTTTCCAATCGTTATTCAATTATGTATTCGATATAAAAAGAACGGACGAGCTATCAAGACCGTTTCGGAAGCGTTCAACGATGATGAATAATTTCTATAAGTGAACACTCAAATTAAAAGAAGGAAATCGGATATTCATTGTAATAATATCTGGTGTTTAATTGAAAAAAAAATTAAACAAAAGTATACTGAAAAAAAAAATACTAATGAATGAATGAAAGAATGAAAAAGTCTACAGACGATGGATTGGAATCGGAATAGTTCAGATAGAGAAATTAGATTTGACTGTTCATCTTGTTAATTTGATGGAAAGCAATCATCAATTCAGTTCATTCGAAATAAGAAAATACTATCGTGAACTGTAAATAAACAAAATGAAACGGATCTTATAATATTTTATATTTATTATCATGCAGCAAAATAAATACAAAGAAAGAAGAAAAAAAAAATTCAACACGTGATAGAATTCCATCATTATCGACGTGTTTTCAATCAACACTTTTTTGTACATAAAACTGAAGCATGAAAGTTGGAATATTTAATTAAACACTCTTCCTGTTTATTTTCCAATACAGGAGAGAAAGAAAACAGGAAAGTTTCCAAACATAGAAATATTTGCAAAGTACATTTCATTTTTGTTTTTCAATTATTCTCAAAATGTATATTTTCCCTCTTTCATTCTATCTGGTTGTGTATTATTCTAAGAACCATCCTGAACTTCTCTTTACATGGATAATTATATTATGTGATCGATATTGTCGCAAGTTCACTAGAATTTACGATGACACTGCTGAACATATTCTCCAATAACACATGCTCCAACATATCTGAAACCTATTAATTTGCAATATACTTCGATCGAAATTCAATAATTACTTACTCATCAATATCCAAACCAATTCGGATACCAAAAAATAGCAAAGACAAATACGAATATTTTTCAAAAATTCAAGTTACCATTAATTGATGAGCGAAAGCTCACTGTACACCCTGTATATATTTGGCGAACACATTCTGGGTTTCTGGGTCATCCTCCATCTGTGGATGAGGTCATTGGCTTTTCATTGGCAACGCGCGTCTGCACGTTTATCACAACCAAATAGGTGCTGACTAATCGCAGTTGAGGAGCTCCTAATTGGAATGTCGCTGTTCAATGATTAATTATCATAGGCGTTAATTAAGTAGATTATATATTTAAATATGAATATACATGACGATGAAATATATAGTTGAATAGTTTTTTTCCCTCATTAAAAACTTGATGTTAAAGGGTGAGTAGAAATTTCTCTTATATTTTTTCTATCTCTATTCGTCTCAGCTTCAAAAAAATTTTAATTTGTTTTCTCGGCAGCTTTTATTAAAAATTATGCAAATGAAAGAGCTATATTAAATTATACACGGGCAAATATTTGACGAGTAATAAAAGTTTTCAGCTAGACCGAAAGTGAGATTGGTATGGAGGGGAAAAAGGGGATATGAAGGAATTGATGAGAGGGAGAGTAGAGAGAAACGAGGGATAATGGGGATAAAGGGAATGAGATAGAGAAAAGTCTCGGGTTAGTCTCAAGCTATTGCAACGCTGCATTACCGTTTTGGCTGTGAATACGTAGATATAGTGGCGCCTGGCGCCACGAACAAGCATCGTAGAATTACACTGGACTCTCTATCGCTCTCTGCAATTCTGCATTTTAACATCTCGGTCTTCGTTCCGCGTTACAAATATCAACGGTGCCGGATGTGATGAGCAAAGTGTAGATGCATCCACCGAAACTCAGTGAATGGAATTGGGTGGATGATTCTCTCGTTAACTCAGTGTATTATTTCAACAGAGAATATAATGAAACGTATTGTTAGATGCAAAAATTATTTTTATTCACACTTTGAATATTTATCTGTTATATTTTTGTTGCTTTTAAATTAAAAATTATTAGATTGAGGTTAATGCAGTGCATGATTCAGGGCACAGTGGACAATGAACTAATCATTTATTTAACGTCATCCTGGTAACCAAGTTTGACCACATAATGAATCAGGATGCGGTGAAAGGTTTTTTGATTAAACGAAAACCCAACTTTTTGCCAGTTCTCTTTATGTAATTTCCCTTTATCCTTTCCTTTCTCCATTGCCGTCTATTCTCGGGTGGTCTGGCTTTTCATGTTGAAGGACTTCACATGTTTAAATTATTCTATCATGTAATTAGCTCCACTTGCTTTAATTTTCGCTCCTCCGCTTTCAATCATGTGTTTTCGAAACGCAATCATGAATACTATATTTCTAGAATTGTTACAAATGAAGAAAATTTTGGAATTGGAAAAAAAATATCTGTTCTTGAAGTTATTACGGTTAGAAGATTGTTTATTAATTTTTCATCTGCAAAAGAATGATTTGATTTTCATTCATGCATTATATTATATGTTGTGAGGAATTTCGACAATTTGTAAAATTATGTGACAAATAATGTAATATTTTCATTCGAAGTATTGTTGACATTGAATCTTGGCAGAGTCTTCGCAAAGTTGAAAATAGATCAAATATTGAATATAATACATAAATAGGTAAGATTTTATTGAGAATGGCTCTTCATTGCAGTTGAATTTTTCATTAAAAGAATAAAACTATAGACATCAACGTTCGAATGATAATTCAAGACGTTAACGAAATCCGCAAAGTGGCATTTACGAAGTTCAAAACTTGTTGATGAAGATGATGTACTTCATTCATCCAATTAAGTGCTGAATACCGAAGTAGATTGAAGTTCATTCCACAAATCTCCAACTCATGACCGATGTCATTAGAACCAACGAAATGATTCGTACACTTCGAAAAAACTTGAAGGATGGAGTTTTTTTACACATCATTCTATCAATAGTAAAGTATCAATTTAGTTTCGGACTGAGAAAGAACTTATCACTTAATATGAAGCATTTTCATCATCTCCAATAACTTCTTTCCAGCGTAGAAACATTTATTTAAGATTGCTAATTTGACAGTGACTGCTGAAAAACCTCTACTGTATTTCTGCATTGTGAATAATCATTCATAATTATCAAAATGTAATTCTTAGTTTTTGATCTGTTGAGGGACAATCTACAGATAATTATTAAAAAGTCAGATATAAAGAGTTACCATTTGTAGTGATTCAATTTCTGCCAACAAATTTATCTTTCACGTTTTGCAGTTGGCAAAATTGATCAATGTGTCGCGAAATGGTGACGAGCATGGAATGTGTGTCGTGGGCCAGTCGTTCCATGAAATGAATTGCCATCGATCAATTATACGAAGCGTGGGGAGGTAGATGATTAATTGTAAAGGCAATTAGAGTGTAACGCCCGTTATGTGTTGGAGAGGGTGAAAGGGAAGTTGGATGTTGGAAGTGGTCAAGCTTCAGTTTGTACGAATTATACGTGGAAAAGCGATTTGAAATTGTTGACACTTTAGTTGACATATCCGGTCACATGTCCACCCTTGTCTATTTTCGTCATCAATTTTAAATTTCATTGTCCGGGAAACAAAGAATCACAGGTACTTTTAGCAATTTATCTTCTTTCATTTTATTTTCATCTAGAGTTAAACACAAATTTCATGTTTTTAAATTGCTCACTTGTATTTCTTTAACACTTTTTTTCTCTCGTCACTGGTGAACGTTAATCATAAAATGTTTGAACGGGAAGTTGACGAATAGCAAAAAACACAAACAGATATATTGTGAACTAAAGTTAATTGCATTAATTCTTTTGATGTTTCAACTTTTCATTCCATCACGATCAAAGTCCTTTTGATACTTCACAATTTGTATGTATTTTTCTTTTCTGTTTCGTGGTGAAAAGTTATAATGTTTGATAGTCACCGACGGTTATTCTCTTTATTAGTTTGTGAAAGTGGCATTGGCTTAAAGTTCTTTTTAACCATGACTCACTCATGGTCTCCATACTTATGAAATATAAATGAAGTATTTTAGAAAATTCAACTTGTGACACGATGATATCCTGGATGAATTACTTGATGAGATAATGTCTTTGAAATTCAGCACGAATATGAAAACTTTTGAAACTTTATCACCTATTCAAATAGAATTTAATGAAAGAATGAATTTGTTCATAAATATTTCTTGTTCATATAGATGCTAAAAAAATCAAGCGGAAATGCCATGCCATATGTTGATGAATTCAAATAGAATCATATTGACTTGCCTAGAAAGATTCTATCAAAGAACATTATCGCAATAATTTTATATTCTTAAGAAAATTGCGCAAAGATATTCTCCGTTGAGTGCATTATCTTATGTGATTAACTGACTGAGCCATGTGAACGCATCATGTGATGCTATGTGGATAATAAACCACAGTCAGAAATAATGAGACGTCATTTCTCGTAGAGCCTGGTAATTTGATACTTCTTACTAATATTAATTTATAAGAAAAAGAATGAAAAGTTTTGCGAAATACAGAATTGCGTTGTCATTTGTATGCTGAATATATCTGTGGTTTTATTAAGGGGTACGGTTTGCAGCCACGACATTCTGTTATTTTGTGTTTCTCTTCATGGTGTTTCATTTAAATCCTGGAACAGCTTTTTGACATCGGGAAAAAGAAATATAATACAATCTTCTTGGATTATTTTTAATGAAAAGTAAATATTCTCAAGAATGAAATACTCCTGAGTGTTTCAAATTAGCAATTAAAATAAATAACATTTTTGTGTTCATTACCATTGAAGATTAATTTTCCTTCCTTACTTTTTTTTTGTTTTGTTTCTAATAATTTACATTTATTCCGCACTAAAGGTAAAGGTGTTTTTCTTTTCTTTCTTCATTTCGATTCTTTTCTTTCTTCTGTGAATGTACTTGGTGCGTTTGTCATTCGTTCTTTTTCCGGTGTTTTTTTATCTGCCGTTTATTCTATTTTTTTTTTTTTTTTTTCGCCGCTGCTTCTTTAAACACTTCTTCTTTTCTTGGGAGAAGGACCGCGACTGTGGAGAGAAGAAAAGAAGGTGGAGACTCGACTGTTTTTTATGCCGACATTATCCGGTGCCTTTTCATCCAGTCCGCACCCACCCTCTTTCACCTCGTTCTCCGTTGTGCGCTTTTACATTTTTCGCTTTTCGTTCACACCTTGATGGTTCTGTACGCGATGTTCTTCCTATTGTTGAGATGTTAGTTTGTTTTTTCTCCTTTCTTTTGCTTTTATTCAACGATATGCTTTGTATCTATCTTCATTATTCTCATGTACAATATACCATTTACAGATACTCTTCGAAACATAATTAAATGTGGTTTGCAATTATCTTTGGAGGATAACGGAATTGAAGTTGGATTAGTTCTAATTCTAAACTTTGTTTGATTCGTAATTACAATGCAAACATAACAAATGTAGGGGACATTAATGAATGATACAAAACAATCTCAATTAATTCAATTGTTGAGATGATCATATTGTGGTAAATACATCGCAGATGACATTGTTATAAATCATTCAAAATGATAAATTAACAGAATCAACACCCATCATTAAACATAGTTATTATTGTCATCCACTCAATTGACGTTCGGTCGTATCGATAAATCCTAATTTATTATCGCGTACTACACAACGTCTCATCGATTCAAAATTGACAAAAGCTATTAATTGATATGAAATAGCAAAATATTCAATATAACTCACTGAAATATAAAACTTTTCATTCCAACAAATGTAAATGAAATCTATTTTCGTTGAATTAAATTAATGATAAATGACATAGATTATTCGATATCATTTTAAAATTATGATTAATTGAAAAAGTATTTTTTTATGAAATTTCAAAGAAAAGTCAAATTAGAAATGATATTCATGTTTTTTTTTTCTTTCTGTTACAGGTGAGTATTTGTCAACTTACTGTTGGGATAACTGCTGGAAATAATTGCGCCGATCGCATATGCTGGTAATGTAGATGAATATTGAAATTCACTCTTTGAATTGGATATTTTAATAACGTCCGATTAATAATTAATCATTATATGGGTTCCAGTATTTGCTAATGTTATGTACATAAATTTCGATCATTTTCGACATGTTTGATGGCTATAGAATTCCTATATTGACTGTATGTGCGTATTCTGAACTTGTATCAATAGTGAATTGGATTCAGATAGTAATTTGTGGTGTGACGAATAAACATTCCTTCTATAACTCTTAGTCACAATGAATACACAATATCTCTGCTCTGTGATATTATATCAATCTATTTCGGCTCGCTTGTGTATTGTTCACTCGTAGCGGTTCCAATTGCCGATATTCAATCAATGATATAATACTATCATATTTCAGAATTAATAATAATTACAATTGCTCGATGAACAGAGAATGCCAATTAGTGGTTACGTCAGGTCTATTGTTCCATTCCCGAAGATATTTTTCTATCGACGTGATAAGAATTAAATTACGACTAGTTGGAATATAATTTTGAATAAAATATTGGAATATCACACAGTTCAGAGTATTGAAATGATTATAATCTTTTTTCTTGGCATAATGTTTTAATATTGTATTTTTCAAAATTATTATCATCAATTTCAGGATGGTGTTTCATAGACGAGTCAATGTTATGTTTATTTTGTGAAAAGGAATTGTTTCATGAGAGAATTATTATTTTGGGGTATTGAGAAAATAAGAAGAAAATACAGCAAATAAATATCGTACAAGGGAACTGAATAGAACTTTGAACGAAATAAAGGTTGTAGTTTGATAACAATCTGTTGTCAAGGCTTTAAATATCAAAAAAACTGGATTTTCCCCATGAGACCTTTTCATCCTTTTATTCTACATCATCGTTGTTCCATCCAAATTATTCTTCGTATTTTATCTGTTCCTTTTTCATTTCGTTTCTCCAGCATTTCTCTTGATATTTCCTCAATCACTATCAATGCTATTAAAAGCAGAGATAGTCATGGAAAAAAATTTCCCATGCTCTATGGTAGTGCTGAAGGAAAACTTTCCTGTATGAAACAATTGAAGCCAAGAGATAAAACAAATGATAGAAAAATTCCTCGCAAAGGTTTTATTCAAATAGTTTGTCAAAGTCCTATCTACATTAATTTACGAAAAGGATACAAGTTTTCTATTGATGAAAATGTCTTCTATATATTCACTACAAAAGATGAATTGCCACATCCATCGGTAAATAAGAGACAGGTGCTGCTAGTTGTCACAATATTTGTAGCAAACAAAACGTCCTCAGATTATCTCTTGGATGTCACCAGACTCAGTTATCAGTATCAAATGGAACACCACAAGATTACAGACGTCTGGGCAGAAGAAAACACACAAAGCGCTTTGTTATGAAGAGACACTAATGCTACATGAAGGATACTCTTTGTTAATCTTACACTTCTGTTTTCTCTCAACAATTGTTGCCAATGATTAATCATGGACATATTGCTCATAATTTTCTGTGCAAGTCCACGAACTATAGATGCCATTGATTTTTTATTTTATACACTTGAGTCTTCTTCATGATTTTATTATTACACTAGAAAGAAATAAATTACTCTCAATTTTTTGACATTGATATTAATATTTGAAGTATTGAATTTTCGCAAATAGAAGTGAATGGATGAGTTTTTCACATTTTTGATAGTCGCCCGCATATTCTTCTTTCAAATATCTTGACAATTCTCAATTTCTTATATTTTCATATAGTTCTCATTATTTTATTTTGCATTTGCCGCGTCTACAAAGAGAATTTTTTTTATCTGATGCATCCGCATTCGCATAGAGATGTGAAGAGAACTACTGAAAAATCCCAGACAATATACAGCCGGTTGCAAGGTCGAACCCCTTGGCAGTGCGCATTATGTTGGGGAAAAAAACCTGCATTGCTCAATCCGGGGAATTGAATCTGCGACCTCACTATTTTCGATTGTTATGAGGTGACGCGCTCGGATATCGCAGTATGAAGCATTCCAAAAAGGAACTACGACGTAAAAATAATGAATGAACAATATTGTCATGCAGGGATTTTATTGGTATTGATATTGTTTATTTATTCATTCATTCGTTTCTTCTCTTCACGCTGAGAAGATATGGCCACCAATGGTTTTTCTTTTATCGAAACGACGGCACCAGCAACAGGAAAAAAAGAGGGGAAAATTCAATGCATACAACAAGCATTTTCAAATTAATTTCATTTGGTTAATTTCATATGCCTACGATAATAATTCTCTATTATCATAGATGGTGCATTATGAATTATGAATTCAAGTATAATCAAATTCGTCTTCCACTTCATTATCCATCAAGAGCCAGATAATTGGTCTGTATTCATTAGAATAAAACATGAATTTCATATTATAGATGTAAATTTCTACTAGAACGCTGACAATTCAAAGTCGGATCTTGTTTACGATCCGCGTGAAGAATTAGCGAATCCCAAATTGAACCAATCAGTCAAAAATTGAAAATTCAAGTGAAAATCAAGTAAGAATTTGCATGTCATAATAATGTCTTGTTCAAAGGTGTCAAACTACAAATAGTGCAACATAAAGTACCATGAAACAATACCGTTGAGAATCCTCTATCGCCTGAAATATACAAACGTAGTAATTCATTGGATATATTCACAAGCACATGAACACAAAAGCTCAATTATATTTATACAAATTCAATAAGCTTTTTCATTTCGAAAGGGGTTATGCCATCATATCCAGTTGTCACGTCATTGAATTCAATTCATCAAACGAATATTAAAATATTTTAGAACTAGTGATGATGTATTTTCAAAAAGCTAAGATTGAACAATCAAGTGTCGGACAATAGCGTAAGCCTTCATTCCCTCTCAATATATAGAATGACTTTTCCTGTATGGTAGAAAATTTAACACGTTCAAGTAACTTAGTCGGAGCATGGCATCGTGTATTCTCCGGGCGAATTTACGCTTCTCATGCAAATTTTGTGGATTTCATTGCTGCTTTCCAGCTGGAATAAAGCGTTCAGTAGTACAATATTGAGTGATCGACAACAAAGAAACCTCGTCAAAGAAAGGTAAATGTAAGCAAATTGGAGAACACTCTCTTACAAATATGAAAGTGAGATGATATCGATTTATTTAACTTTTCGTGAAATTTTTCGCCTTACAATATTTTGTTGAGAATATTCTGTCGACAATTCTTATCGATAACTCATTTTTCGAAACGATAAAACTTATTTATCGATAGCGATCATTGAAAGTTTCAATTGTGATAGAGAATTACTAAATAACAATTGATCTTGCATTTGACGATTACATTCGTAGATGAATTCACGGAGCATAATTGGGATAAGATAAATAATTCTCACTAACTACTTTTCAATGTGAAAATGGTAGCTATTAGGACAGTATCAGTTATTCACATCCATACTTCATATTTAATAGTAACGCAATCATTACAATAGTAATGATTTCGCTCAAGCTCATCTAACGTGAAAAGATACTGTCATCTCATTTTTAGTCCAGCCATTGATACTTTTATAGCTATTTCATGAAAACCATCATAGCAATTGAGTTACATACCAAATAATATTATATTGTCAAAAATGATTGGATTGGTGTAAAAATGATTCAAATCACACATATTATAATAATTCTGATTCGCAAAATTCAACGAAAAAAATTCAATGTCAGAAATAAGGTTTTGAGATTTTTCCATCAACTTTTTTAATTCACATGTCTTTCATCCATCACCTGACTTATTCTCATAATAACTACTGATTCGTGTTACCACAAACAGAGCGGAGTAGCGCCATTGTAATCAATCGACAAAGTACAGTTGCATCATTTGTTTAGTGAGAATATTCAGTGGCTTCCCAACTAGATGCATATTGTCGTAACAAAAGCGCGTTTAGTTTGCATGGAGCGCAAGTGCAATCGGGTTTTCACGTTTACACACGCCACGACATCATGTGTGCCAGTTTGTTGCACTGAATATATTGCACTGAGCCCCCGCTGTTTGCTATGCGTCGAGATTTACACGACCCATATATATACATATATATAGAGATACATCTATTACTCCTACCCCAAAAGCTCAGTTTCCGTGGCGGTATTTTAGTTATATTGACAATACTCACTTTAGAACGTTATCGATCATTTTTATTTTTGTTTTTTTCCAGCTTTTTACTTCCATTCAATTTAAAATAAAAAATGCTACAACGTAAAAAAAATACATTGAAATATTTATTCAAAACAAAAAATAGGGTGAGTGAATTATACGTAGTCCGTGACTGACAATGAATAAGAAAAAAAAAATATGATGTTTACACAGTGAAACAAAAAGTAAAGTTAACTTGAGTCTAGTGAATGGAGCATGAAACAATAGGGAGGGATAAGTCAACTTGTGCGCGGACAAGCAAGTTCTTGCTTTACAGACCAGAGTGAGGGAGATTGGCGGTAGCAAGAAGCACTTGGCGCCACACAATGAGAACTTTCACTCCTACACATGTATACATGTATGTGTGGTGACATATACTGTGTAAAGCCGTTTCAATGGACGTGCCCTCACAATCTCGGCCATGGTGATTATTTATCCCATCGGTGAATACATAGAAAGTATTTAGCTATCAAGATTATTTGCAAAAGTCTAATAAGTTTGTTACTTGTTGCAATTGAATTTATAATATTGAATGAAGAATTTGGATATTTATATAAAGTTACATATGGCAATTATATCAAAATGAAGAATAATCTTGGGAAAAAAAAATCAATTTGCAGGAATTAGTAGGTTGATGATGGCAAAGGTATATAAAATTAGATAAGATTAGCACAGGAAGAACGACGGAATTTTTCTGCGCATTGATTCCATAAAATACTGATGAAATTCAAAAAAGGAATAATCTGAAGAATTCACTCGTTTGATAAAAGTAAAAGCTGGTATAACATGAAAGTGAATGCAGTGTTGAAGTACGTGAAACAAATGCATATAATACTCATGTCAATTGATGATCTCATTCCTAATTGCTGTATAGTCCAGAGTTGAACCCTTCAAGTTAGCATAATAGTGACAAACTTTCTTCATTATTTTCATCTATATCCTTCTTAATGTTTGATTAATTAAATTGCGAGGATTTACCTCTTTCGTTAAAATTCACATTAAACTCATTCTAACTTTCTGCTGTTAGGGCTGGTGACTTTAACAACTGAAACCGCACGTCGGGATTTTGATACCGCCATTGAAAGTTCTGGTTGTGTAAAGGATTATAGAATGTAGGCATGTTAAGACGTCGCTCTCAAATTAATAGGCAGGTAGACAGATATATTTGTCAGAATAGAAATATTGGATGTTCACACAATAACCCACATCAATCGTAATTTCTTATGTCATTGCCATTCTAGCACAATACAGAGAGTTTGAAAGAATCAATTACACTGCAGATATGCTGTGAATTTAAATGAATTGCTGAAACTCAGAAGTATGAAATTAATTCATATAAATCTTTATTGTTCTATACAATTAATTTATATAAATATTTATGAATATATAATTTGATGTTATCACCTTTATTGATCAAATTTATACGCAAATCGATATCTCCAACGAAATCAAATTAATTCATGTTCAAATTGGAAGGAATGAAGTCGTTTTCGAAAAGATGTCACCAAAGTTTAATCATAGACCAAATTACTTCTTCAATAGATCCAAATTTCTAAGATATATCGTAAAGTTTAGCGATTGGAGATAAAAGTATTTACGATATTAAGAACCAAATTTCTTACGCTGCGTAAAGAGATGGGATTTATAACTAATGAACAGAAGACATTCCAATGTGACTGTCAGTTGAAAATGTATAGAGATTAAGATGGACAGGTGTGTCGATATATACGTCAAATGCATGACATCCCGTCTTTTGTGTCTGGGGTTGATGAATATTGGATATTCAATGAAATGGAAGTGCAATTTACCAAATTGGACAGTTAGATTGCACCATCAATTTGATGAATTGGACTTGCTGTTAAATACGATGGTAGAGATTGATCAAGAATGATATTGAATTTCTTGTGAATCGGAAGAAATGATTCCCTACCGACATTTTTATCACTACGTTTACTAAATAAATGGCTCTTTTTCAGAATGACTCATCAAAGCGATAACAGATTTTGGACATCTATCAAAACCAGCTGAACATTATTTTTGTTCACATTATTTATTTTCACTGTTGTTCAAATCGCAATCATTCTTTGTCATTTTACTCCTGGCAATTATTATGTCACATCATTTTGTTCTCATAATGAATCAAAATTTGTCACTAATTTTTTTGCAATTGATTTCATATTGAGTGTTCTTTCGAACGGTGGTGACAAATATTGAATGAAAGTAGCTATTGATGAAATCTCGAGCAGCAGTAT
Organism: Meteorus cinctellus; assembly: GCA_030523045.1. Taxonomy (NCBI): domain Eukaryota; kingdom Metazoa; phylum Arthropoda; class Insecta; order Hymenoptera; family Braconidae; genus Meteorus; species Meteorus cinctellus. Next base: position 74,349 of record JAPYZF010000359.1, read on the forward strand.
CAATTGAACCAACGCTGAAACACATTCGTGAATGTTTGGAAGTTCTTTGAATGGATAATTTTTAAATGGTTTCATTCAGTCTTCTACGAATAATATCAAATTCAGCACATGCTCGCGCAAGCTCACGAATTATCTACACTACTCCTATCAAAGTTCATACAAATTTCATTGTATCTTATAATTATTCTATAGCTTCATTAGAAATTCTTTTTTTTTCTTCCACTGCACAACGCAGTTTCTGAAAAAAAAACTTCTCACATTTTCTTCTCGTCTTGCAGATTACAATCTTTCAAGCCGGTTGTTCCTGTTCAAAGTGAAACAAAGCCTATTCATAAAGTACTCATTGCTCATACTTGGAACTCTTTCACATTCACATATGAAAAACAAATTGAGTTTTCTCTTGATATTAATGGTATTCAATACAAATTATAACTGGAGTTAGAAAACATGTATGAGAAGTCGGATTTTTAAATGAGCAACGTAAGTAGCATTGCCCTGACAGCAATACAACATGTTTCCATAGCTAAAATAGTAATAGTAGCCAAATACAACTAGAAGCTTTACATTCCTTGAGAATGCATAGCGTGCCGAGTGGACATTGCAAAATACACCTTGCCAACGTGTATTCAGGATTCGTTACAATGTATACATCTTTGAATGTAGAGAATTCCTCGAGGTATAGAAGCTGTACAACCAAACCAAGAAGAACTTTGTGATGTATTGAGCTTTCCAATGTATTGTATTCTGATCGAGTTTCCATAGCATTTATACCCAGCTGCAAGGATCAATCATTGGGGAGATAGTTTCTCTCTGTGTCACCGCAACCTCTCGACAATTTCAAACTTTACTCAAGGAGCTTACTTTGCGTCTGATCGTTATTCATATTGAAGTATTTCTGTTTGTTTGTTGCCGATAAAACTTAGAAATATAGTTTCTCTATGTTGGAGACAGGAAGTTCATGCTCACATTCACACAGTTATTGGTGTCATGCAAGACATAAAAATCTTTTTCACTTACTGCGGGATAGTTCGTTAAAATGGCTTTGACATTGTGATCCAACAGAGCTTTTGGTATTAAAGGATTAACCAGGAGCTCGTAATATTTGATACTTTTTTTCCAGTGTTTTTCCATTGTAGGATTTATGTCACGTGTGGTTGATAATATTTCCAAAGTTGATCATAAACCTTTGGGATGTTTCAGGCTGTCTGAAGTTTATCAATTGCTTTGGATTCAATCAATTAAATTGGAGAACCCCAAGATTTCTCTTGGAGTTTTTGAAATTCGGTATTACTTTATGGAAATCAAGTTGATTCGTGAAATAGTTAGGTTTGTCAGTTCTGATTTGGAATAAAGGAATCAAAATTATGTAGAAAGGTATAAAGTTTCACAATTTTCGATCTCAGAACTCTTTGCGTTGATTTTTTTGACAGGAGTATGATATTGTGAAGTATAAATCAGTGATTTCTAATGATAATGATTTCTGTCTGAAAGTTCTGAAAAAATTGAAAAGAGAACAAACGTTGATAAATTTTGAGCTTTACTGATTAATAGATGAATGAAAAATTAGAAAAACTAACCCACGGTTAAAATATCAGGTGAAACGCAAGTGAAGTAGGGAGATGGTTATCATTCTGGATGCGCCATTAAGTCCATTTCTACTAAGCCAACCAATTGGAAACTCCGAAACGGGGATATCACTTAATGTCGTACACGGAGCGATACAGTGCAATAGGGAAGTTTGCCAGACAGGGATAAAAAGTATGGTAAAAGATCTCTGTACATTTATCGTCACTGGAAATAGTGAGAGAGAGGGAGAGAGAGCAGATTAGTTATAAAGACCGAATTTGAATTTATTCAATGAAAGAAACTTTCGCATGTTTTGTTCCACCCAATTTAGCATAAAGAAATTGTATAATTGAAGTAAGCAAAGTCTTTGTGATATATTACGCAAACAATATTTTTTCAGAGTACTTCACTGTTCGTAGTCATTTCTTTTGTTGTTGGTTGAGCCATAAACAAAACCGCAACATTCAACGACTTTTATTTCATTAGAAGTTGAGTGGAAGTTGAATTCAATTGTGATAATTCATGTATACATTATAGAGTATTGTGTGCTGCCAGTTAATTCAATGTTAAATAATGAATTTATTTTTATCACATTCAGCCACAATGATGATACAATGTACCGTTTACCAAGTGCATTGATTTGATACCATAACGATCATAATTTTAACGAAATTCTTTCTTACTTTCGTGTAAAATTTCTTCATCTGGTTTATCTCATCATGAATTTAGCAGTTTTATAATGCACACAACAATATTAGCTGCGCTTTGAACCCAAATATTTGAGCAATCTTCAATTTTTTATCTTCATGTTCACTTATCCAAATTGCCATTTTTGAGAAGAATATAAAAATAATTCAAATTCCCAGTCTTATTTATCGTCACTTTTGAATTCATATATTAGAGTATGATGAGAGCCAAGTTGCGGTGCTTTCGTTAACTATCTTCTCGAAAATTCTGAAAAGGGAAAACTACGTCTCCTTCATGAAAGATGGGAAGTCTTGAAAAGAGAATGAGTGAGGGAGCGCGGTATTTCTCTGATGTTGTAACACGATACGACTGAAAAAGGAAACTGACGATGGCATCGCTAAGATGTTCAAGTGGTTTCGGTAGTGGTGATGAATTAATTCATAGGTTGAAAAAAGTCGCATATGATGTTTTGCACTTTTTCATCATGTTTCTGCTATGATATTCCGAGTACATAAATTCCAATTTTTGAATAGAGTTTGTTGGCTGAATTCAATAGATACAAAAGAACAAAAATTGTTTCTTGAATTTCATTGATATTTTTTTGTACATATAGATGGTTTTTTATTTTGTACATGTTGTGCAAAGATAACCACATTTCCTATCTCAAGCGCGCACGCATCACTCAGCATTCGAGGATACTCGTGAACAAATAAGTCCCGCTGAAAGATTCGCATGAATACGTCTCTATACTTTCACAGAAAGCGAGATATTTGACTGCTCATTCGTGTTCCGTAGAAAACACGAATGAAAACATTAGAGAAGAAATTGTGAAAGAAACTTGTTCATTTCTAGAACAAATCGCAATTTCTTCCTGGTAAAGTCAATGGGATCTTCAAAATAATGAAGCAACCACATTTTCCTATGTATCTGCAGTATTCCAAATATGATTCCCAATTAATTCTCAAAAAAACTAAGCAAAATAAAATTAATGGATGTCTCGTTTAACTCCTAACTTTAGTAGACCAATTTGAGTTTTTTACATTTGACAGGATGTTCATTCGTAGTTAAAACATTCCGTTATCCAATCCAAATACCTCACTTGCAGTTGCATTCCTCACTTTTTTGAATATGTATTTTTTTTATGAATATATGATTGATGCAAAACCTCTGTATGCATCATATGCAAATGATCACTCAATGTTTTTTTTTTTTTTTTTTTTTTTTTTTTTTTTTTTTTTTTTTTTTTTTTTTTTTTTTTTTTTTTTTTTTTTTTTTTTTTTTTTTTTTTTTTTTTTATCGATTACAACTCTCAAAAAATACAATTGTATGATATTGCGCTTTGAATTAACATTATAATGAACGTACTCGGCGAATTACTAAAACAGAATTAGAACAAAAAAAAACGTATTTATGATGTTTCATTGAAAGTTTGAGTGGCGTAAAAATTGCAATTTCGTTGTTTTTAACGAAAGCAAAGGGAACTTTTTCATGATCAGTTCATTTCATGGATTTCAAGTTTTAAAGCGATACAAATATATGTCGAAATGAACGGAACTACTGTAAATTGTGTTAAAATATCTCTACATACGATGAATCACATCAACATCATTTCATTTCTTTGAATGGCTATGCAATCAAATAATTCAACTATTGTACAAAATATTAATTCACCTCTGAATTAAAGTTATTCAATGCATCTACAATGTCAACTATTGAAACATAGATGTGTCATGTTGTCTGAATCAACATAAGAAAAGGGTGAATTAGATGACTGAGAAACTGCTCTTCATCTCTTACTCAAACGTATTTTCAACTTAATGAAGCGTAACTTAGTGAACTGAGAAAGTTAATACTATTCAAAAACTTTTCTCGTGGGTCACATGAAGACGAAGAATGAAAAAGTTTTGGTGAAGAATAAGGAAAAAAAGAAAAAAAAAGGAAAGAAAGGAAAAAAAAGGAGTAAAAGGTTACTTGCGTCGGTGAATTTTTAAATTCACTTGACTTAATACTCTTTACATATTATATTCTCGCGCTAGATCTCGCCTTTTAAAACTCGATCAAAGAACTCAGACTGTTTCCGCGTAACTTTTATTTCGCCACTCATCCTTTTTTTTTGCGCGTCTGCCCTCTTCTCTCCACCCACTTTTCTCTCTATTTGTCGTATTTTTTATTTATTTTTTTGCGTATTTTTTTTTGTTTTTCGGACCCTCAACCGCGTGAAATTTATACCGTTCTCTCTCCGTCCACAATTCAGTACGAGCATCACGTTCACCAGCTGCGGCCGACATTCGCCATAATTCGTGAATGTGCAGTAATTAATAAGAGAAAACCCGAGAAAAAATTCCTCTCTGGACTAAAGTAAAGAGTCCACGAGTTACTATCCCGTATATATAGCTCACGCCGAACTATGAAAATAATTTTTCAGGATTACCCATGTATTTTTTATCTCACAACTGTGTACATATATACACTTGGACAGTGACGAAGTGTTGTTGATGCTTCAGCACTTTAACATTGTGGGACACACGGACTGTACCACACGCGGATATTGATCGATACATCTCGTTTTGAAATGTTGGGTGTTTGGTTGAGTGGCTGACAAAATGTCGAAGTGAATTCAACCTTTCGGAACATATTGCAGTGTTTGATTTTCTGTTCCGGGAATTATTTTCAAAAGTCTGTTATTGATGAAACCCAATGAGATCCTGAAATTATTTTTCATATTTTCTTCATAATGAATTGCTCTTGATAACTATGTCAGAAAAAAAAAAAAAAAAAAAACAATCATCTGATATCTGTTTTTAAGAATTTTTTCCATAATATACTTTTGTCAAGGTCTTTTTCTGTCATTCCTCATTTCTTTAACGTGAAATACATCAGCAGCATACTGCCAATCTGGATGATTTATTTGTCAAGACTTGCAAAACACTTTAGAACTTTTTACATGTTAAGTTTTTGTTAAAAAAATAAAACGATTTCAAGCGTTTCAAAAGTGACTATAATAGTAAAGATAGGGAATAAAACGGTGTAAAAGCTCTCGAATTTACAGTGAAGTTATAGTCAAGAACAGGTTTGCAAAGATGTTACGTGCAATGGTGCGGCGAACGTTGTCATTGTGCACACTCATAGTTTGATATCGTTGTCGTAGAAATATACAAACACGTGGAACGACAAAATTGTTTATCAATTCACGTAAAAAGAACTTTTATTACAACTATTTACCATTCTATATGTGTCAGTTATTCGTAATCATCAATAAACAAGTAGTTTCACCGGTTTGCATGCCAATCATATCAAACTTCCACGAATTTTTGTATTGATGTGTTTGCAACATGTTCAAGCAGGGTAGAATGTGTAAACGATAAAAAAAGTAGGAAATAATGTATGTATAGAGGGGCAGATGAATGATTGAACGATGAAGGTTCAGAGGAGTACTCTGTGTGGTGAGTGTACATCAATAGTGAGTGAAGAATATCTCAGCATAGTGAACTTTGTAAGAAATTCAATGACGATTAAAGACGTGGGTGGGTGGGGGGACATTTTTTCCAGATGAGAAAATTTCTTCCTTTTTCATCATAAGTTTTTTCTCTTTGTCTTGCAATATTAACAAAAAATTTTCCTCAGAAATTTGCAACAATTTTATTTTCATCTGCGAACTTTTCATCTAAAGTTGCATCACTGATATGAATTCAAAATGCCAGAACACAAAGACAATTGAGATTCGTTTTGCTCTGAGTCAATGCTCACATTTTTTTTTAATATTTTGTGATATTCCATGAACGACGTTGTTACGTAAATTTTATTAGCACAGATAAATATGAAATTCTGTGGATTCTTTTAACACCGAGGACGAAGAATTAATGAAAAGATTCTCAACAAGTTGACATAAAATGTGAGTCAGATTGACTTGACTTGAAATTCTCACTGAATTACCGGAAACTGACAACGATGACACGGTCTCACTCGCTTCTTTCGGTTACCTCAAACTCGGATTCTCGGGAGCCGCATTTGCTGATTGTATGCTCTGTATTTTTTATGCAAAACAGGAAATTACCATTCACAAGAGATGTTTCGTTAGTGTCAGCAATTTTCCCGGGCCAAGTTCTCGATGTCTCTCTACTTATTCAACAACGAGTTACTCTTTTCCTTTATTCTCATTTTTTCATCATTTTTTCCAACTATCTTCTCATTCTTTTTTCTGTTTTTTCACTCTACTTTCACGCTACTCTTTTTTGCCTAGCTGTTCTTGTCGTGTCGTATATTCTTCAACCCTCTACAACACTTGCAACATCATCTCTCGCGTCGCATCAACCCCTTTGTTATTCGCACTACGACGCTGTGATTCAAGTGGGTCCGCAATGAGCTACTTCATAAAAATCGCTGGATCGACACACCAAATCTTTCACAGTAAATTGGCCACGCTTCTTCTGGAAAGACCCTCTGGCGCCATTTCACCCTTTAACCCAATCCACTCAGACTGTCCTTTCACTTTAACCCTTTCATACTCAAAATGCTTGCCATGCATTTCTACAAGAGCTGCGGTATATCGGCAGCCGGACATTGCACCTCTGCCAGATCTTTTATCTACAATCTTCTGTTCATCGAAGCTGATGGGAAACTTTCAGATTAGAATTCCACTATCCAGATGATAGAAGTATGACGCTTCGAAATTTTCTGTACCGTTTTCCAATCCTCCACTTATTTTTTTGTTCTTGCTGAGACAGACTATTCAGAATAATAGGTTGGGACTTATCTTCGGAGACGGATCCATACGTGTAATGAAGTCAAGGAATTTTTCTATCGTTTTTTGATACGAAGAGACACGGAATTTACTTCAATATGCGCGGAAATAACATGGCATGCAAACTTAAGACTCTGGAGTTGATTAGGGTTCGTGATCTAATTTTTATTATAATGTGATCGCACTAAATTGGTGTAGAGGATTCATCACCATCATCTTCATAATTAATTCGCACGTCAATATGAAACATAAACATTTTAATTGCTTCTACCACGGCAGTTGACGTAGTCAATAACTTGGCTGTATCAAGTTGGCGAATATTTCATTGTGTCATATCTTTTCATTTGTTCATCTCAATTCTTTTCGTAGCAGCAGAGTGTAAATTTTCCAGACGTTTCCGTGATTTAATCTCGAGATTATAACTTTCAGATGAATATTTTATGTGATGGTTTTGCATTTCTCGTGATGGCTTCCATATAATACGATTGGAATTCAAGAACTAGATCGTCACAGAGTAACACAATTCATTGTCATTCTAGTCCGGTTATAATTAAATTCTTACTCCGATTATAACTACTGTCAAAATTGAATTTTTACTAGATCAAATTCAGCAGTGAATCAAAGTGATGAATTTTTCAGTCCTACGCGTGACTTCAGCTGTGATTCTCACAGAGAAGAGGTGATGAAGAGTCTCTGGCGTTTAATTAAGTATAACATTAAGAAAAGCAGCAAGAAACAAATGAGTTGGTGAGAAGATCATGTCAAAAGACGTTCACAGTTTAGTTCAGATTGAAATAAATTGGTGGTCTCATTTTCGCAATGTCACATTGTTTCAAAGTGGTAGTTGAATCATAGCTATACGGAGTTTAATTTTGAGCATCTGCTTCACATGTAACATCGACAAAATTTCAGCGTAATTCAATTAGTTTTATGCTATGTTTCTCTCAATCGAAAAGAATAATATTCGTATGAGTATGAAATTATGTAAAAAATGGTGCAATGATGATGCGTGGAAAATTATGTTTTTTTTTTTAAATGATATCAGGTCTCGAACTGTTCCACATAACGTTTGATCCTGGCCATCGCTTCCATCGGAAATGAGGGTCATTTATGGAATGTCTTTGTGGAGATGTTTGAAATTCCTATCATGTCCACATATCTGAAATCAACATTTTGAAATCTCGTAACCAAGTGTGAACTTCTCTGTAGTTTCTATTGTTACCAAACGAGTTCATGCAGGAACAATTCTTCCTTTGATACATGAAATGACGAAAATTATATATGAAGCTGTTCATTGGATTATGGTGGAGAAATGAATTTAACTGCACACATATTACATCTTTTCCAATGATCGCATCTGATTCGCCAAAACGTTTTCGGTATCCCAGAACATCAATAATATAATTTATGCTCTATCTTTCTGCACAAAAAAGGCAGAACTGATACAAATCCTGCAGGAAAATTCTTCTTCTCTTTGTCATCTCCCTTCTACACTCTCATCGAGAATCCTCATTGCTAGAGATAGACATCACTATCTCACATGCTCTTTCTTCCTTCAGAAGTAAATATACTGAGATGAACGAGAGGCAGTTTCCAAGGACTTTATCCTTTGCAGATGCAAGCCGGATGCCAAGAAGATTTCGTTTTCTAACAGAGAAAAACCTCTGTTTTCATTCTACTCCATTTTCATTTTCCATCGAACATTACTAACGATGTAGACAACCTCCTTCACCATTTTCTTCATTTTATCCCTCACTTCCTCAACCTTAAACCTATTCCACACGGCATCCTGCATTTTTTATCGCTTTAGCTGTAGTCGTTCCTCTTAACGGACGTTGAATTCCCTGTTGAGATTGCGACTGACATGCAGGAAGTAGAAATGCAAAAGTCATTGGAAAAGCGACAATATTTATTATCTTTTTTTGACATTTTCTATCGTCATGTGCTAATAATAAAATTCCACCATAATGGTACAAGAAGGTAAAGTGATATATTTTTATCCTTCATGGGGCAGAAGAAGGTAAATACATTTGAGATGAGAGGGAGGTTCAAAGTATGGGCGTATGTGTACGGTTTACTTCGTAAACACTTTGTGACATTTCAAAGTATATTTTTAGATATATTTTCCGTTGTCCGAACTCGCAAGTGATGGCCTAGAAGGATTTTTTTTTTTCAAAGTGCAAGAAACGTCACATGTTCGTTAATATAGAAACCAAAGAAAGTTTGCGTATTAATGATGCTTCTCATCGGTTAAAAAATTATCCGATAGTTCCTTCGCATCATCTTCGCGTCCTGCATAACATCTGGAGCTGAACAATATAATTTTATGGCCGTCAAAACTCATATTAGTCATTTCCGAAAAATTTAAAAGCGAAGAAGATTTAGAAATTACACAGGTTTCCATTCCAAATGATTCCACTAACCTTTCCACCATTATCCAAATAAAAAATAAGAAAAAATATATATTTCAAAGTAACGATGTACTTGGAGAATTCTCTAGCGTTATTACCACATACATATTTGATAGACAATCTCAAACGATTCTCATGCTTGAGTACTTTCCAATTTCCGGCAGAACATTGCCTCCCTCCTGTGGTTTCCGGTATTCTTCACGCTATCTCTTGACCTGCAATGCAACCACTACTAGACGAGGGTGTAATGATAATAAATAACATCGTCGAAAATAAATGCTCACTGCTGGCTTGGGAAGAATTATCTGCAGCTATTTTCTCCGTAGCGTTATGTGTGTACGTGTACTCTATATTTTTATGTATATTTGTATAGCTATATGTACTTTCAATGTCACACGGAATATTCGCCATTTATCAGTGCAACATGCACCGTGACGTCAAGTAGCATCGCATTCAACAAGGTTATCTAAAATTTGTAATTTATCATGCGCCAGATGTTTTGTAAGTAAAAGTTATGAGTAGAAGTATATTAATGAACTTTTTTTTTTTGTCATTAAATATGATCTGTTAATAGTGGACATATATACAACCTCAAATTAATGACCTGAAAGAAAACTTCTATTTTTCGTAATGTTGTCTGATTGTTGGTGATTAGTTTTTTGGATTCATCACAGCCGTATTCGAATAGCCAATATTTACTCTCATCAGATTTCGATAACTTTTACATATTTTCAAAAACACTTTTACTAATTTATTTTTGTTCATATCCGTTACGGAATCAAAGTATCTGCTTCACACATTCATAGAATTACTGATGTGTGATAACGACTAAGTAGCTGACAGATACTAGAATCGATAGGTAAATGCCGAACTAATGCGCTTCGAAAATAATATCACACTTGAGAGGTAAATGAACGTAAATCATTCACAAATATACATTCATAATTTTGGAAATGTTGGACAGCAGTCCAAATAGTTTTGATAGAATTCATTGAAAACAAATCCCTATACGAACAAAAAATGTCATTTTCAGTCAAAATCATTTTGATTTTCGATGTCCCAAAATTCTATTTTATTTAATATGTGGAATTTTCTCATGTATCTATCCAATCTTAAGATAATCCAGATCATATGAGATATTGGCATATCTAAATAGCAAGAAAAATGAAATTAAACACAGCAAATACAGAAATATCTACTCTCATATTCCAACTAACATAATTCCAATAATCTTTTTATCAATACGTGGATAGTTGAGTAGAATAGTTTCGATGTCAGCGTCGCAAATTCTGCGAGAAATATAACATGTTAGAATTGAAAGTGCTGAATATCTTCAAGGTTGGATTAAGATTAAAGAAGAGTTTCCAAGTGACTTGACACATATCGCAGTTTTTCTATTTCCATCGCAATAGATTCATCCGCCACGAAAATACTTGAATCAAATCACATTTCATCTAATTTCAACCTAACTTTGGACTAATTTGAGATTCAACTGATTAAATCGAATCAGACTCAATAATGATTGTCCCAGAATCAAAAAAAAATATTTGAATCAATATAGTGAAAGAATTTATACGAATCATATCGGAGTTAAATTCAATGGAAGAAATTTGTGTTCTCATAAAAATATAATGAAACAGTGCAAAATCTGTGAACCATAAAAATTTTAGTTGGAGAAAATTTGTGAAAGGCCAATGGCCATACAAAACATGAGTAACTATCGATATACTGATAATGTTCTGACTAAAATGAATTAAGAGAAAAATATAATACGGGGATATCATTCGCGCTCGAATTGGTTTTCACCGGGCGAAAATGCATTGCATTACCAATCGTAACTGCACTTCGTTCTCACAATCGCGATGCTTTCCGACAACTTCCTCGTCGAGTTATACTACCAGCGCCGTATTACTGTGCGATAATGAACTTTCGATACTACTGCGGCCCACTACTTGCGCTCGACTAGTCGTCTCTTAGCCATTCTACGAACTCCGGCCGATCGTTTACATTCCTCTCTCGTTTTACCTCACTCGTCTTATTTTACCTATTTTTTTTTATTTATTTATTTATTTATTTTTTTTTTCATTGTAATCTTCGTTTATTTCTTTCATTTACACTTTTATTGATGGGAATTCAATACTTACTGTATAACGATTTTCCATACCATTAAACGAAGAAAATTAAATTTTCGCGCTGTATGCACGAAAAAGGGTGAGAATTTCAAGATTTTCTTCCATTTGTTATATATCTGAAATTTTTATAATTATTATTCTTTTTCAATTTATATTGATCATAATGTCATTTGTTCATTCCGCCATTCTATTATCAACGCTGCAATGGGTTTTTGTTGTAATTACTTTTGCGGAAAATGTTCATACACTGCAAAGCGAAGCGAAATTTTTTTTACAGACAATCTCAACACTCTGTCATGAACGCCCTGTTGAAATTTCACCAAGACAAATAATTAATAATGCTCATTATCTGAATTATACTCAGTTTGATGCGGTAGATGATAATGAGTCATCGAATATTTTACTGAAGAATTACGGAATTATTTCCATATGTAAATTTAATACCGATTAATTCAATACTATTTTCATGTAAAAACTTCTGCTATCAGATCATCTACACTTTGAACTATCATCAACCGATCAATAATTCCTTCGCTTCTTCAGATTAATCATTTATTAAATAATGTTTATAATCAATCAGCCTCATGAATATTACCCTTTAATTCTTGAGGACATACTAATACAGAGAACACATTCAATAATTAAAGAGAATTATGAGAATGATAATGAAAATGGTATATTACATGACTGCAATAAAAGGAGAATTTATAAATCGCATAATTCAAATCATGAAAGCATTCTCATGAAATTTATGAATTAGAAAATTCGAAACTCTCAAGAGCTCATGTATAGTTGCTGGACAGAACAACTGAGGGGGCGTATTTTCTGACATATCTATTTAGTGTAAACTTATTCGAGCGTATCATCAAACAAAACGTTGCATGTAAATACTACGAAAAACATAGGCAAGAAAAAATCAATTCTACAGATGATTATCGCGACATCCTTTCGCCTTTTAATATTTTTCATTTCTCAATTCATAATTTCCTGTATTTTTCATTGGTATTACACAAGAACAAAACAAAATTAGCGTTCTAGCACTGAGGAAGATTCCCATGTGAACAACACTGAGCACAGTTAAAAGTTTGACGGATGGCAGCCACTGATCCTTCCGTAGAAGGGCGTTGTAACACCATCGTTTATGCATTTTCAACTTCACAATTCTCATAGGTGTTGATATTTTTACCAACATTTATGTCTATACAAAGTCACTGACTTACATAATATTACTCATTGTGAATGGATGATATTTTACGAGAGTATGATGTGCGTCACAAGAGTTTCTATTCTATTCTTTACATCACCTGCAATATCTCTTCACAATTCTGATTGGTTGTCACTTGGATGTGAGTTTCCGCTTAGTTTGCGATGTGACAGTTAGTAAAATGTTGAGTGCGATTATAAATTCACCTCTTGAGTGCTGAAGGTTCTGCATCATTCGCAATTTTCACTCTGAAAAACGTGAACTTATTCTCAATGTTGACACTCTTCCATGATCCTGATTGATTATCAATGTCATGAAACAAATCAATTTAATTTGAATTGCTGATTGATTTTCAAATTGTCGATGTTTTTATAATGAAAATCTTGATATTGAGCAAGAATTGTACGAGAAATATTAATCAATGCGATTCATCCTAATGCAATTTGATTAATGGTAAGAATCGTTGTGGACAACTGGGCAAACCAGTGTCTATTCTACCACTGCAGAAACATCGTAGTTTCAAATGTATCCAAATTGTTACTTGTAATTAGTATTATAACTTCGGCTTCCAATTTAACGTAGAAGTCTAATGACATGCGGATTAAGGGCGCATATAAATTGAGAAAATGAACGATAGCGCCAAATAGAATAACATTGGGAATCGAATTCCAAATAATCAAGATGTCGAAGTACAAATCACTAAATAGGGTCACTCTACTCTCACACACAAGAACGACATTTTTTTCCAACTTTGTGTGAAGAGATAAGAATAAAATTTCGTCGTGAAATATCACTAAATTTCGTCTGAATAATGAAGAGAAAAAGAAATTGACAATAACGAGCCGAAGGGAAACAGTGAATGACAAATGTGAAGGAATGTCCAATCAATATTCAGAGCAAAAAGCGTTGATGTGCTCGCTTTGAGAATGTATATAACAAGTTGACATGAAAGAACTAGTTGTAGTCATTGACTTTCGATTGCAAATGGTGTCTTCTTCTTTGCGTGTTCTACTTATACAATATCCATCGCTCGTTTCCTGAGAGACACTTCATTCTACTTCTCTGTATTGTCTTTCTCACTGCGTCGCCTTTGATGTTACCCTTGTTTCTCGGTTGAGTGAACATTCACGATCTTGCAACGTTGATATGAAACTCGAGAAGAACCGGAAAACGATGAACCGTCTCATCAACACCTTTATTGTTTTTTTATTTTTTTTTCTCTTGTTACAGAAAACTCATTTTCTTATTCATCGCTGTAAAATATTGCTATCACCCTTACAAGACTAAGTAGTAGGAAATTTTTTGTTCAAACCGTAGTAGAAAAGAGTTGAAAATAACAATGTTTTCAATATTTTTCAAAGAAAATGGCGACAACTATAATAATAATAGAGAAAAATATAATAGACCTTTGACCCACGTTGAAGATACATTTTTATCTCATTAAAAGTAAAACTATCGAGTGCTCACTTGAAGAAATAAATACACTTGATAGAGTAAAAAAAACGCTGAAAACATTGTGAATTTTTACATTCTAAGTATGTCACTGACATTTGTTTCTTTTGTTTTATATTATAATAACAAATTGCCAATTATGTGGAATCGAATAATGCCAACATCTCTAGAGTGAATATCTCAATGTTCCATTGATCGTGAAGTTTACTATCTAAAGCATTGAAGTGACACTCAACACATTTCGTTTCCAGTGCCCTCGTTCAATGGTCGCGTTGAATCAATGTTGCTCAGCTTTGTTGGCTGACTGAAGCACTAAAGTCTCTGTTCCATATACCAGCAGAGGGTTCTCTTAATCATAAATAAAAACTCTCAGACATACTTTTATTGCAAAACAAGAGTAACATGGAGTCTAATGAATAATTATATAAATAAAATTGTCTTGAGGAGTATGTTAATGTGTATGACACATTTGAAACGTCCCACTCATCAGTGTTACAACATGTCATTGTCATGCATTTGGACTTGTCACGATTTGATATCTTGAACTGTCAACACAAGACAAGTGTATTGTTCAACCTACATCAGCAAAGTATGTCTACTCAACACGCAAGTGTGTCTTCATTGAATTAAATACTCAGTAATACATGTGAAAGATATTATCACTGAGAACATCTTAGTTCACAATGCTAACATTTCACAAATGGAGGATAATAAACAATTAATTAACTTGAAACATTAATGTTCGTATGAATTTTCTTATTTTTTATTCTGCGATAATAAATATCAACCCTCTACGTGAGTGTTAGTGAATAACCTGCATAGTTTACGATTTCACTGCGTGTTGTAAAATCATCCTCGTTTCTCTTGCCTCCACTCGCTTTCTCCTATTCGCTTTCATCCTCATTATTCCATCTTCATCTTCACTCGTAAACGAACACCATAATGGTGCTATCCGGTAGATAATATCCTAGACCACTTCTACGCGATAGTTATGGGTGAGCGTTGGGAGTCGAGTAAAGTGTTAATCACCTGCAATAATTTATATAGAACAATCTTGGAATAATTTCTAACGGCTACAGAAGTTCAAATATCGCATCAATATATTATCATTGTACAATAGAATGAGAATTCAATAATAAAAATATGATAAAACAGTTCTTGAGTTTGGGATGTTGGGGTAAATGTTGATCATCAGAATGTTTTGATGTGATAGTTGTTATATTCTTCAATAATGTCAGATAGAAGAGCTTCCAATTATCTTTATTATCAGCACTTGTAGGCTTTATTACTTGTTCTGTTTATTTCGAATTTTCTTATTTCTACTGCAATAGTGAGAAGTATATATCATGAGGTTTCGTTTTTTAATGAACTGATCTGCGTCAATTTTTTCTGTTTATTTCATATTAGAATCCTGAAGGGCGCGAGAAGTCGCAGTTAGAATTGAGACGATTTAACAGACAGAAATTATTTTGCGAATATAGAAGAACGTGAGAAAATGGAAAACACATACATAAATATATATCTCAGGGTTTTTTGAACTGAATGCAGAACATCATCGAATGCAGGCCCACCATTATTGTCACGAAAACTAGAAAATGGAAGTAAATTGAATGGAAAAGCTCTTCATCTGCTTTCTCTCTCCCCTCGCTAAAGTTTTCACTCGACCTTCTCGAAGAAGATGCGTCATATCGTGTATATATTATGTTCAGTGACTATCACACC
The DNA here is from genome assembly GCA_030523045.1 of Meteorus cinctellus. Classification (NCBI taxonomy): domain Eukaryota; kingdom Metazoa; phylum Arthropoda; class Insecta; order Hymenoptera; family Braconidae; genus Meteorus; species Meteorus cinctellus. The sequence goes on from JAPYZF010000359.1 coordinate 90,264, forward strand.
CTACCGCGCTCCTTCCTCGTTCCATGTCTTGCGTACACAATATACTTATATCTAGTTGTACAGGAGTATCTTTGTACGTAAATGTTGGCATTACATGTGTTGGATGTAGATATAAGTCTGGAGGATTGAACGGTTGGATGCCAGTAATGCCCGAAAAGCGCTCGAGACGCTCAGTCCTTAGTGTATTTTTTATTTAAAGCACTATTCTAGGTGATATTATACTCCGTTGCAAATGGCAAAAGAATATAAAATGGAGCATATTATAATATTTATGTATGGCAATGAGAATTAGGGGATGGTTTTTGAAGTAGAACGTTTGGTATAATTTGGTTGGGCCACGCGTTCGAATATTCTATGATATTGAACTGGTAAACTGGAGCTATGAGTGTTTTAGAAATTTAGCTGTTTATAATTTGGGGAATTGCGATCACAATTTACATATTTTTAATTTTCATTCATTACCTTTTTCATGTACAGTACAAAGATATAAACTGAAGTTTAATTCAATAAAAAGGTCTGGTGATAAAAATGGATGTTGTAGGGAAAAAAAAATAATTGTTTATCACACAATTCCATGTGGTTATTCAAAATTATGGAGGATTTGAGAAGTAAAAAAAAATATTTTTTCAGTGCAGTGTTGGAAAGAAGAAATTTATCACCTCACGCCCTGAAATTCTGAAATTTCGAAGTAGTCTGAATAAGTGAAGTGACTGCTTCTTTCTGGTCTTCATTCGGAAAATCTATTTTTATATACGTGTTATGGAAACAGTACCAAGGACTGGCAAGAAAAACTACGAAATAGGGGAAAAAAAAAGAATTTGGTGAATGAAGAGAAAATATGAAATGGCAAAAATGTCATGAGTGTCCATCTGCAGGCAATTCAACCGAATATTCTCTTTCGTGATAACACTATCTGTGTAATATTGCTTTAACTTCATCAGTCAGCAGTTATCAACCTCAGTCATGGTCCACTTCGACCCCACTTGCAAAAGTTGATGCGTCATCATTTTATTTTGTCACACTTCTGCTTGCAAACGTATTCACCAAATTATGTATTTCTACAAAGTACAGAAAAAACCCTCACTGACCTTCACGATCTGTCGTGAAAATAATCCCTTTTGAAGTACCATCACTTCGTACATATGTTTCGGATTTTTATTATTCATCCTACATTCTGTACATAAGTTTATATGCGACTAGATCAGATATAGGATATCTCTCGGGTTGATTTCAATGCGCATTCATATACATCCACATAGCAGATGTCTGTCGAAACTGTGTCAAAGTCACACCGTTATGTACATTCTCACAGTGGCTCAATCAGCCTGATGAGTCGCTCAATATTGAACGACAAGCGAGCATATGTGCAGTATACCAATCGCCAAGGCTTCACCCACCAACAATCTCATCTGAAATGATATAACGATAAAATCAAACTATTGTGAAAACTGAATAATTATTAACAATCATTTATGATTTATCCTTATTCATTCTATAATTAGTAAATTGATACATTTTATTTTCCTATCTTATTTTATTAACAATGGAATAGTTTATACAATACTGCTGTAATCAAACTATTATTTCGAACCCCGCGGCGGTAATTTAATTTAGCCAGTACATATTAAATTGGTACAGTCGCAGTGGGACGATACACGCCGATTACAGTGTTCCAAGGTTTATCACATCGACATCGGCGACGGTAGATATAGTTTGGGTTATGCCCTATATCACCTATATATATATAAGTGACTATCTTCAAGGCGATCTCCAACATTTCAGTTTGAAACTTTGTGTGTAAATGTAACAACTTTGCTCTTCACTTCTACTATAACGCAAACTTGCCGACTACCGCTGAAACATCCACATATATACTTGAATATGAATATCCACGTGCAAAAAAAGAGAATGGCGAATTTGAATTTACTGAAGTAATAATAAAATATTTGAGTTATAAATACAAACCAATATGAGTTGGTAAAATAAAGCTAGAAAACGAAAGTAATAATAATCACCCGGTGCATATACAAAATATTTTAAGTACGAATTTTCCACTGCAGCTCTACCTTCATAATAATTGAAGGAAATAATATAACTTATGGAACAAATATTTTCGTTTAATTGAAGATTTTTCTCCACACGTAAAAGGATTTTTTATGAATACCTTGGTGATTTGAGTGCTACAGATAAAAGGTTTTGATTTAGATACGATTTATTCATTTCTTTATTGTGAACACCATCGAATGTGAAATTGGATGATTCTCGATTCAGAGACAGTGAGTACATGAAAGTTTGTGATGAAACAAATGCACTATGCCACAAAATCCACTTCTCATGATGCAAAATGTTGAGTTTGTATTACTATTGTACACGATTGTGAATATAATAAAGATTTCGAATGGTTTCAGAACGTCCATAAAAGAATAAATGATAAAATAGTGTGATTTGTAATGCACGAGCCATTACTCATCTCTTCTTTTTTTTGATGCCCTAACAAGCTAACTCATTATTATTCATAACTCTACCAGATTAACAAGCTTTCACATTTTTTCATTATATATCAGTAAGAGCTTTTTGAATCGCCATTGTTGCTATAGTGCTCATGAATTAATACGTCTTCCAATAAATGAATCATACAGTTGAATTCAGAATAAAGTATACTGACCAGGGCTTCATGCAGTGGAAGGTTTGGATCCTACCATCCTCTTTACTACGTCTGGCATTGGTCATATCTGGTTACTGTGCGGACGTTAATTTCGATAAAGCGTTGCTCAATAGTAATCGACGAATATTTGACGAACATAGTTGATCCTGATAAGATCAATAACGACCAGAATGGTCAAAGTGGTTAAACAGCTTTTGTACTTAGCAAATTGAATAAACGGTTAACAAGATGATATAGGATTATTCTAAAGTTATTTTTGAAATTGTGAAAAATGAAAACAAAATGAAGGTTTTTGACAAACATGAGCGAAAACCTTTGACATGAGTTGTGTATTGATATGAATCAACACCAAAATCATTTTTCTCATGAACGCTGTATTTGAAGTTATCTCAAAGATGCTGAATTTCTTTTAAGGACGGTGCATGAATCCATAGGAGTCCGCGATTGCTATTGATGAAAATTATTCTTCTATCGGAAATTGAAACGATGTTTTCAATAAAAATTCCTAGAAATATTTCACACTCAGAAATATTTACTCAAAATTAGATCTAGACTTTGTGGAGTTTTAATAATAGTTGTGACTTCAATAACGAAACATAAAAGAGAAAATTCTATGATCAGGAAATAAATGGTGGAAACAATCCACAAATTGAACGCAATGTACCGAGAAAAACTTTGGTATCGCAATAATTTCTTGGAATTCCAACAGTTCAACTGGAATAAAAACTTTCTGAGATTCGTTCTAACTCTTTTGAAGGATGGAAAGTATCCTATATGATGTAACATGCGAGCTTGATAAACAACAAGACGTATCTTCAACTTAAATAATATCACAATCATCTGTTTGACGAGAAATTCAGTCAATATTATCAGTTGGGATGTATTGTTGGCCCTCATGTGCTGTATAGCTCACCTGAATGACCCTACTTCTAATCTTTCAGAAAACTTTTCTCATTTACTTGATAAAATTCATAATAAAAAGGGTTGCTTGTTAAAAAAATTGATCGTTCCATTTCTAATACATGAGAACATCATTGTCAATATTTGTATTACGGTTCAATCTTTATCATTCTATATTCATGTTTTCATATTGACATGTCAAATTGAACATACATAAGACCTGTGACAAGAAATATATTTATTTCTTTCCAACATGGAAAGTGATTTTCTTCAGTAAGAATCATAAATGTCTTTTTCTTTCAGACTTGTTATAGCCCCTTAGGTTATGCAGACCTCACTTATATTTTACATGAAATAAATCAGTTGACACCAATGATGACAATGATGGTGAGAGTGTGGAAGCAACAGCAGCAGCAGTGACGGAAGCCCTCCGGGAAAACTGTTGCAATTGGTATACACACCTCACACTCTTTGTATCCTCCTATTTTCAACTCTCTTTGTCCTTCTGCTTCTCATCCCCGAGTGAATGGAGCAGAGTAACACCAGTGGTATCACGAGTGCACCACCATGCTCGCATACCACACTGTTTTGCCACTGATGTAACGAGAGTATTCCACGTGGTATCAAGTTATTCTACGCGTTTTATTCATGCTCTCGCACACATTCACATATCAGCAATATGAACATGCGTGTTTTTCATCCGAGAACAACTCAATTCTATATACTATTTCTTTCTTCATGTTTGCCGATTCTTGAATAAAACATAACATGGCCAAAATTGTTAAAAGTTATGATGATTTTATTCGGATGAGTGGTTTTTTTTTATAATCATTTTCACTTTCATGAGTAAAATAGGGATACAATATTTTTTTCATATCACATGCATTGAAACAGCGAGTTTTGATCTCTGTTTTGCCAGTCGAAATAAGACAATTTCAGACCAATGCGAATGTGCCGGGCAGAAA